>MU866175.1:3760-101429 GCA_033296915.1 Triangularia setosa | reverse complement strand
CTATTTGCGTGACCTATTCCTCTTCCTCCGCTGGGTCGTATGCCCCCGTACTTTCCACCCACTCTGCATACTTCTTCCAGTCCTTGCCCAGTAGCCTCTGTGGCCTCCTGAGCGCTCTCCGAATTTCGCTGCCCCATGGGCCCCTGACGCGGGCCTCCGCGCATTCCGCGAAATGTTCTACTGCCGTGGGCTGCCCGCACCGGCACGTCCTGTATACTTCGTGGCCGAACCGCAGGTGGTACGCCTCGAAGTCTCCGTGCCCTGTTCTCTCCGCCAGGAGGTGGTGCAGGGTCTTTCGCGCCAGAGAGAGCTCCGGGGGTGGTCGTTTCCCCGGGCCCGGTATCGCCAGTCGGGCATACCTTTCTGGTCTGTTCGTGGACCACCACTCCTTCCACGCCTCGCGCTTCAGGGCCCTAGCCCTGGCCTTGACCGCGGTGAGAGCGGGGGGGAAGCCTGGGTCCGGGAGGGAGCCCCCGAGGCCCGCCTGTACGTCGGCTGCTTCGTTCCCCTCTATCCCCATATGTCCCGGGGCCCAGTGTGCCGAAAAGGGGGGGCTCCGGTCCCTCCAGGCGTACCCTATCGCCAGGAAGGCCTCCTGTGAATTGTCTGACGGGCGGCCCGTGATGCCGTAGAGTACTGCCGCAACCGATGGTGGAATGCGCGCGCACAAAGCTCAATTATATATTGAACAATCGCTTACTCTTCCAAATCTGTAAACTTGCGTGAGTTGGCCGGCATATCGCGCCGGGAAGGCCGACCGGCGCGTCGGTAGCGAAGTGTTGCTTCTGGAACGTTGTATAGTTCGGATGTGGCAAGAACATTGGGATTTTTGCTGTTTTTGATTGCTTCGAGAGTTAGCCGAATATGGGTCTCGTTTGAGGGGTTAGCCATGGCTTGTGGTAGAATTGAGTGTCAAAGGTGAAGGAGTTGTGTTGCGTGGAAAATTTACCGCGGTTGTTGGAATGATGTCTGGACCGGAAGAAATTCAACGGGTATCTTTTGTTTACCAAGAGGTTTAACGCTCGACTGATATCTACATGCTGTCCTGTTCAACTCCTGGCCGAGGATGCAAGCATCAATCATCTAGCCCCATGTTCCACCACCACCACCACCCCTGCCTCCCCTCTTCTGGGCGCTAAGCCGCCAGTCATCCTCCCCGCCATACCTGTTATGGAGCGGTTGTATCCGTTCTGCCGCCTTTCTCTTTGACAATTTGTCTGTCGGCGCCAACTTGAAAAAGGTAGGCGCTGCATCGATGAGCCACTTGGGCTCAATCGCCGTGGTGAAGTGCATGTACTCCCGAGTCGTCAGGACGAGCGTGTGGTAAATTACCCACTCCGCCTGCTTCCCAAACAACGCCGAGCTCGGATGTAGATACACGGGTGTGCCCTCTGTCAGGGTCTTGTAGCCCTCCTGGGGGTCCTTGCGGGCTGTGTTGCGGAAGAAGCCACTGCAGAGCGCTTGGCGGACCCTGTCAGTCTCCCGCCCGCAGCTGACGATGGGGTGCCGATGGCGGTTCATAATCTTGACAATCTGGTCCCGCACATCCTTTGCCCGACGCATCGAGCGGGCTTGAATGAAATTCTCGTGACACCAGGTTGGGGAAAAGCCGTGGTTTTTCCACGAGTTGTAGACGTTCAGGAGCGTCAGATGATCACCATGTGGGTCGTGGAATTTGGCCTTCTTCTGGTCCGCTTGGTTTTGCTTGTCCTTGGGTCGGTAGAAGATAGTGCTGAGATTGAGCATGGCAACGATGCTAACCACTTCATCTGAGCATCCCTTATCGACCGAGGAAATCAAGACCTTGGAGAGCGATGGTTCCATGGGAAAGTCGGCCATTTTTCTCCCAAGACGCGTCAGCAGACCTTCGTCGTCCAGTGCTCCCAAGGCGTAAAGCTCCTCCAAAGCGGTAAGCATAGTGTTGACTGGTGGAGGCTACGGCATTGTCAGCAATTGAAGACACTAAGTTGGGGGACGGCACACTTACATCCATGAAGTCAAAGCGGATAAGATCGTTGATACCCATGGCCTTGAGCATGAGGATAGTATTGGACAGGTTTTGTCTTTGGATTTCCGGAATCGTTGTCGGAAGCATCTCGGACTGGTAAGCGGCTTCGGTGTACAGGCGGAAGCACTTGCCAGGTCCCGTTCGACCAGCACGACCTGCTCGCTGATTCGCCTGTGCTTGGGAAATAGGGGTGACAATGAGCGAGTCCATACCCAGCTTGGGATCGTAAGCGTTTTGTTTGACGAAGCCAGGATCAATCACATAATAAATATGATCAATAGTGATCGATGTTTCGGCGATATTGGTCGCAATGACGACCTTTCGGCTGCCAGGCGGTGCAGGCTCGAAGATCCTGCTCTGCATTTCGCTAGGAAGGGCAGAGTAGACAGGGAGAATGATGAGCTCCGGTACTGATGGCCCTAGTGCCTTCATCCTCTCAAACAAAATCTCGCAAGATGTGTCGATTTCTTCTTGTCCTGTCAAGAAGAGGAGAATATCACCCATGGGCTCGCTCAAGTGGATTTGCATGACGGTTGTCAGCGCAGCATCGAGATAGTCGGATTCCCTACAGCGTGTCAGCACTCGGTCCGAAACTGCTCCTGGAGAGCGTTGACTTACGGTTCTCGAGAGTAGAGAATCTCGACGGGGAAGGTTCGTCCTGGGATGGTAAAGATAGGGCAGGCATTGAAGTACTCGCTGAACTTGTCGGCATCCAGCGTAGCACTCGTGACGATGACCTTGAGGTCCTTTCGGCTCTTCATGGTCTTTTTAAGCAAAGCAAACAACACATCGGTAGCGATGGTACGCTCGTGTGCTTCGTCCAACATGATGACTGAATATCTCCTCAGTTCAGGGTCGATCAGAATTTCACGTTCCAACCTAGGGCGTGTCAGCAGCTCTCTTGGCAATATTTAGCATGGGGGGTTTCATCAAGACTTACATGCCGTCCGTCATGTACTTTATCTTCGTCGCCGGACTGGTAACGTCTTCAAATCTGATTGTGTACCCGACCTCCTCACCCAGTCGACACCCGACCTCCTCAGAGACACGTTTGGCAACCGAGACGGCAGCCACACGACGAGGCTGCGTGCAACCAATGATGCCATTATTTGTGAAGCCCGCCTCGGCAAGGTACTGGGTGAGCTGAGTGGTTTTTCCCGAACCCGTCTCACCCACGACAATCAGAACTTGGTTTTCTCTCACGGCCTTGATCAGCTGTTCCCTAAACGCGTAGACAGGCAAAGACTCTCGCTGCTCCTTGATGGTCATGTCGGACCTCTTTCCCGTGGGCTGGTCCTTGGGTACGACGGCTCTCTTCCATTCTGGCACAGAATCCGACTCCGCTTGGGTTGCCTGGGCACGCCGTCGCAGATCACTGGCAAATTGTCGGTTCTCGGGGTTGGCCATAGGATCCTGCCACTGAGACAAATCGACCTTTGCCTTTTGCTGCTGTTCTTCGGCTTCCTGTTGCTTCATCTCCTTTCGTTCCTTGGCAAGATTGGTGCCGGCCATGGCGGCACGGTTCATGGAGCCGTCAGGGGCCTTGACAACGCGAATAGGGGACAGCTCGAGAGACTGCTTGGTCTGTCCGGCCAGGAAAGGAGGTTCTTCGTCGCGTATCTCAATGTCGACGTCTTCCTCCAGCTCCATTTGTCCGGTGCCGTCGAGAGTTGACTTGTATTCTTCCTCCAAATCTGGGTAGTCTGAAGCCTTGGCGATTCCAGCGGCAATCATTTGTCGAATCTCCCATCTTTCCGGCGACGTCATTCTCTTCTTTTGTTGGCGAGCAATAGCGGTGGCCATGAACGAGCCAGTCGGATCATTTCCTCCTTTCTGTCCACCACCCAAAGCCTCCATATTGGCACCAGACCCCATCTTCATCTGTGGCGCCATATCCATGCCTGTTTCCTGGTCAATATCTTTCATCGACAGACCTATCCTGCTGCCCTCGATCTTGATGACCTTGACCTTGACATTTTGCCCTCGCGTTACCACGTCCTCCGGATGGTTGATTCGTTGACCAAACGCCGAGATGTGCACCAGACCATCGACCTTCCCCTTGACTCCATGAATGTTAACAAAAGCGCCAAAGTCCTTAACACCTGTAACATGGCCGTCGTACACCTTGTTGAGCTCTGGGGTATCGTCGAGATCGCGCGGAGGTTGTCGTCGATAGGCATCGTCGTCATCTCGGTAGCGGTCATTCCTTTGGCGCCCTCTTTGTGGCGACCTCGATCGTGATCTTGACCGTGATCTGTATCTGTCCTTGCGTTTTCGTCGTGAGTCCTCACGGTGGTCGTCTGGGGTTCTGCTGCGTTTCCTTGGGGGTCTGTCTTTATTCCCATTCGATGGTCTTGGCGCAAGGCTCTCGAGCATAGCAAATGTGTCATCAATCGCCTCCACTTCCACCTCCTTGTCGGGAATTGCGAGCCCTTTGAACACCTTGGTCGTCTCTTCGGCCGATCGATCATGTCGCTGGTTGCTGTCGTCGTTGGCTCCGTCTTGTTGTCCTTTGAACTTTGGGTGCATAGTTCTGACTAGCCGGTCTATGCTCTCGACTAGACTCGGTGGGAAGTCGCTGGCACCGACCGAGGCCAACTTGGTCTTGAAGCCATCGAGAGAGTTGCATTCGAGACGCTGGGCGATGAGGAACTCGGCTAGTGTTTTTTCGCTAATGCCCAGATGGTTCTGCAATTCCGACGTAATTTTTGAGACGAGGGAAAGCAGCTCGAGGGATTCCAAGTCGTCCATTTTGTCGGTATGGATTAGAAGGTCGAAAGCCAAGGTGATGGACCACCAAGAGCTGTTGAAAATCGAGGACCACTTATCGCATGCTCGCAGGAAATATGCCAGCCGAATCAAGGTCGCGTTCGCTCGCGCTGAGGATTTGGGGATTCTGCCGTGAATATCCCGACCGCCTTTTGAAGTGGGGCCATAAGGCTATGGAGAACCGGGGTGACTCGAGTGAGGACGTCTAAGTCTAAAGGCTACTTAAACATGACGATTGCAATAAAACTTCTAAACGTCAAGTTAAGCATATCAAGCCTTGTGTCTCTCTCTTCAACACAGAGAGGCTGAGCCGTTCTTCATCTAGGAAGACTCTGCAAGATAGGAGCATATGCTAACCCTAACCCTCTAGAATTCCCAGGCACGCCACTCCAACATTCAAGCCAAGCCCAAAAGAGCCAAGCGTTATGCACGTTACGCAAGCCCCCCTGGCACAGCTGACCTCTTGGACTCCATATTCTTGCATCACTGACGCAGCTCCTCGAAACCATCATCACCCGAAACACCAACTTTGGCCCTTTCCCTTCCTGACATTTCTCGTCAGACCGCCCGAAGACTACACTGCAACAACACGCTCACTTTCTCGACAACCTCTCATTTACCTATCACCATGTGCTCAACTGACGTCTTCCTCGGCATCCTAGCCATCCTCTTCCCCCCGCTCCCAGGTTCGTTAACCATGCCCCACCATGTCATGTCATGACGGCTGCCTTCGCGCTGCGTCAACACCATGACCATTCTAAATCATAACGGTCAACAGTTCAAAACTAACACTGCTTTCTACGCAACTAGTCTGGGTAAAGCGCGGCATCTGCTCTGCAGACTCCCTAATCAACATCCTCCTGCTCTGTCTCGGTTTTGTATGTCGCTCGCTTGCTCCTCTAGCTCCATGGATCGCTCTTCTAACCGTCCTCCAGATTCCTGGCCTCATCCACGCCTGGTACATCATCGCCAAATACCCCGACATTCCGTACGACTTCGACTACCAGGCCCCCTCCAACGCCGAGCACGGCCGCGTCTACGTCTTTGTCCACGACAACAACCATCATGGCCCCCAAGGCCAACCCCGTCTCCAAAACCAACAACCCAAGCCCCACTCCCAGCCTAACTACGGCACCACCTCCCACAAGAACAACAACAACCAGAGCAATGGCCACGAAGAAGGCGTGGCTCCCGTCGCGGGCCCCTCTTCAGGCGGCCCTCCCCCGAGCTACGCTCAAGTTGTCGCCCAGGGCCCCGGCGACCACAAGGTCCAGACCCAGGATTAGAAGTTGCGTCTCCCTTCTTATCACAGCTTCACTTCCTCTGCTCAAGGAAATGCCACCACCACCGTTACGAAGACAATGGCGGCAATAAGCCCGATCAAATGGTGGGACTGGACCTAGGATGTCCCAGATGACTCGGATCTCCCCATGCCGCCGCGTTGCTCCCGCCCTTGCTGCGCGGAGGATTGGAGGACAAGTGTTAGTTGGAGCAGGAGGAACTCGAGGGCCGTTGCTGGCACCGCTGGCACGGGCACAAGCTCGGGTCCACGTAGAGATAGCAGGAGGGTGAGCTGGATCCCGTGGAGGGGAAAGCTTTGGTGATTTTCTCCCCTCTTGTATCTCAAAGTTGGCTTTGTTGCTTTTGGTGTTGGGTTTCTTGTTTTATTCTGGGCAGGCGTTTAAGTTATGGTTTTTATGGGTGGGTTGGGAAGTACGATGGGTGTATGACAAACGCAAGAGGGTTGAGCGGAACTGTATGGGCTTGTTTGTGAGTGGGTATGTAAACGGGTATGAAGCAAATATCATGGCATCTTGTGCACTTCTCTTCTTCAGGCTGTTGTATGCGAATAGATTGTGAACAACTTTGGGGTATCTTGGGACATTCACCCGCATGAAAGACGATTGTTATACATCACAGCAAGTACGCCGCCGCCAACCTTATACGCTTCTCCAAACTTAGGTAGGTACCGTGAACTGCAAGGCCTTGGGCCAAGATATTACTTATCACTTAACTGTGTACGTACTTTTAAGGGTCAAAATATACAGGTAACCAAACTTATTGAAAAAGCCACGTAGTGCATAACAAGACTCCCTTTGACATCTAGCTATTTTGACACGTTAACCAAGACGATGTTGAATATATACCGTTTCATGTATGAGGGTGAATATATTGTCTCTACCTGAGGCGCTACGGATGTCGATCTAGCAGCTGTTTAGAACAAGTGTCTCACGTTTCGAATGCCATGCTCACGCCCACCGCACGCAACCCTTTGCCTCCCATGGAATTTTCATTCTCTTTTTTGCACTAAACTCGGGGACTCTTGCTCGCTGCTAGCCCACATTGGTTGACATACCCCTCTATGTCCCAATTGCAGATTCCCAACCATGTGTCCCGGGTACCCCCAACGCCATCCAATCATCCATCTTCCCAAAAACATCCTATAACATCCCGATAAAGAGCAAAGAATATGCAAGCGATCTTAATCCTCCCCACCATCACCGCCATCCAACTCCAGCAGATCATGACGGTCATGAATACTGGGAGCAAGCCGCTCGTTCGGCACCGGTTCTTTCCAGTTCCTCATCAAATCTTGCGGCAAAAAGGTATAGAAACTCGGCTTGACGCCCTTGACATAGCGAATCACCTTGAAGGTCCCACCTCCCGGAACAGTGCAGGTTGAGACACCCATGGTCAACTTCATACCCACCCTCAGCTGCTCAAGAATCCTCTCCTCCAGAATAAACGATGACTCCTCCTTGGCTTCCTCGTCCGTGAGCTTGTCGGTGATATCCCAGCCATCCTGAATAATGACTGGGTGACCAGTCGCGGCGCCACAGGGGTGAATGCGAGTGGCAGAGGGTCTAGACTTCCTGAAGTGCTCGCTGACAAAAGTCACTTTCTGGCGCATCTCTTGTGTGGGAGGGTTGATGAACGTGATCTCAAAGGTGCGCTCGACGGGGTTGGTCACCTCCAGAGCTTTGATGTTTTCCGCGCTGTGACCACCGAGGGTGGGGAGAATCAGGCTTGCAATGAGAGCCACAGTATTGAAGGCGTGGTCACGGTCAAGGTCCTTGTTGTCAACGAGGAGAGAAAGGGCAGAGCTGTCCTCTTCCTCGCAGTAGAGCGCCGCGACTGAGCGGTTGAAAGCACCGGGAACCATCGTCAAGGCGTTGCTGACGAGGCCGTTCTCCTCGAACCCTTGGTCACAGAGCTTGATAGCTCTGTCAATATCGTCGGCGTACTCGGAGCACACGTCGTGGAGGATGAGGTACTTGAGGAAGTTCTGGATTGTGCTAGAGGCAATCCAGACCATCTCCATCTCGCCACCAGACATGTCGATAATCTTGTGAGACCTAAGGCGATGTTAGTCAATACCAACCCCCTCTAGTGTCTGCATACTCACATGAAGCCAGCCACAACGCCGGTAAAGTCCACATCCCAATGCTCAGGGGTGGCGGGATGGTAGAAACGGCCGCCACCGCCCCCTCCACGATGAATCACATCATCCGATATCATTTCGCGAAGCTCGCCCTTGGTAGATTCCCGCACGAGATCATCAGGCAGCTTATCCGCCCCCTGGAACTGGCGAACCGTGGCATCGATGCCGCCAACCATAAGATACTGGGTGAAGATTTGGTTGCGAACGGAATCTAGCCGACGACGGGCTCGGTACCGCTGGATCGCCTCCTCAATACGCTCCACAAATGGTCGCTCGGGAGGGTAGATGAGATGCTTCTCGTCCCAAGCCTCGGTAGGAGTCATCAAAGGTTCGCAATAATACTCTGTCATACGTGTGAGTTAAGCGCAACTGAAAAGGTCACTATGTATCGTCATGGTACACAGCCTCCCAATAGTCTCGACTTACCCTCGAAGCCAGTCGGCTTTGGGGCTTTGGGCTTCTTTCTCTTCTTCTTTTCCTTGTTGTCCGATTTCAGATCGACAGTTCGAGTGATGGGTCCCGCCTCCTCAGACGCATCCGGGTCCCTGGTGCCATGGGGTCCGTCGAACTGGTCCTCGATGGGGGCAGTGTCCGTCAGCGAGGGGTCCATGGTTGCTGGGGTCGGGCTGTCGCGCTGCCGAGGACGCAGTTTTTGGTTGAGAGTGATGTGGGCGGGTTGCCCGAAGTAGAAAGGTGGAGATTGGCAATGAGGCTTAGAAAAGTAATATTGAAGCGATATCTGCTTCTCAAAATTTAGGAAGGAAGGACTGGATGGGGAAAGTTCTGCGAAGGCAGCAGATGAGAGGCGGGGCGGAAGGGTCGCTCTGAGCAGAGTGGTTGAGAGGAAGAAGCTTAAGCCAGTTAGGTTGTCGATATCATCATAATTTCATCGTTTTCTACTACAGGGTATTTTTTCCCTCAATATCTATTTCATTGAATGAGCTGGGAAGGAGCAGCAGAGAGATAATATATTTTGATATTGGAGCACTTTGGGCTACCACAGTTTCTGCGAACCATCTCATTGCTGTGATGGATCATTCAAGAGCATTTTATTGCAAACAGGGGCATTGGATTTTACCGTCTGGAGGGAATTTGTTTGCCTGCTTGCCTGCTTGCCTGCCTGCAGTGTTTTGTTTGCGATGAGAACCGCGGCCAAACCAATGAGTGTTCTTTTTCAAAGGAGTTGTGACCTTCATCTTTGGAAGCCACCGGATCCCAAAAACGGAAACCTTTCTCTTGCCATTATCAGTGACAGGTACCCCAGAGAACGCTCATCTCCGCAATGTTTCATAGCATGGCTCTCTATTCTCTTATTCAGAGATCCTCGCAAGAATGTTGGCGATGTTTTGGCTGAAGGAGGCCTGTCGTCAAACGGCCCACAGAACTAATGCATGCAGGTGACCCAACTGCCGGTCATCGATCGCTAACAGTTGTGGGTGGGTACACTATACAAAACCTGGTAAGGCGCTGGCCTGTTGATGTTTGAGCTGAATGGTGGGGCCTCCAAGCAAATTTCAGCAGCATCCAGACGGAAAACCGGCCACATCTCGAGGCTTGCCAGAGGTCTTGGAAGAAATATCACTCTGTCCATGATACGATCCAAGATGTAGGCATGCCTCGAAGATATGAGTAAAAAAATGACGCTTCAAATTACTATCTTATTACGGTCACAGAGGCATTCCGCGTGCAGTTCTAGAAGGGTGAATGACACCCACCATGATCATGCCGAGTCCGTATCATGAGACAATGCGAGATGGAAGGTCCTGTCTGACAGGTAGTAGCTATGCAGGTCATGCTGTGACCCGAGTCCACATTGCCTCTGCAGGACGCTGCGGTCGGCGGGAAGAATCATGAATGGACAAGTCCCTCACAAGGCAGATTCGGAAGGGCGAAAGGGTTGTCTATGGCCGTGGCTGTGAGAGAGCAACCCCCCGAAATGACTGGCCCTGGCCATGCCGCCCCCCCGGTGCCGAAGGTTGCCTGTGTGCGTATGTTCCGCCCCCTCAAAAGACCGCCACAGCCCGCGGAAACGGTTGTGGTTGATTTGACGGGAGACATTCACAGTTCGGGTGAGAGGGCGCAGTGACGACAGGTCCTCGCTGACCCCTGTTTGCATTCTGCATGAAGAGGACCCTGAGGGTTGCCATTGGTCAGGACGGTGCTCTCCCAGGTCTTTGGCGCTGGCGAAGCGATCCACTATTGCGTGCGGAGAGACCCCTCCCCCTCTCATGAGATGAAGATGCACTTTTGGGAATTGGCACTGCGCTCCGCCTCTGTGATGAACCCCCATGCTCCCCCCCTGATCCGCAAAACTTCGCGTCCTGTAGAAAATGTCCCGGTCTCCCGTCTCTTTGACCCGTCGCTTTCCCTCCTCTAAGATCCCTTGAAACTATTGACGCTCGCCGACTATCCGGAACCTGTTTTTGTTTTGGTGAACCGACGCACATCGATGCACCCAGCGCTCATAATTGCGGCCCGACCCCTTCATCCAATACAAGTACCTAGGCATCCCGCAGGCAGAACCCCAGCGGATAAGACTTGAATCCTCCATTTTCACCTTCCACTTCGACTCTTCCTCAAGAATCGCAAAGATGATTAGCAACCGGGAGATCCCCAAACACGCTGACTTGCAGCCGTACAACTTTGCCGTCGCTGGACAGTAAGCGCATAGCCCCGCCCTGCCTCGCGCACCAGGCGCAAAGATTGCTGACGCGTGTGATTTCTGTATAGCGATGGCACGCTTTGCGACCCCGAAGGCGAACTGTTCATCAAGCCCTGTGTTCAGCAAGAAATCGACTTTTACGAAAAGGCCTTCAAAGACCACCCCGCCTTTGCCGACTTGATGCCCGAGTATCTTGGCACCCTTGTCCTGAACGACACATCCGATGTCCACGATATCGAGGAACAGATTCCGGCAGCTGTTGAGCATATGACCCAGCATTTCAAGGAAGAGGCTGTCCGCATGGCGAAGCAGCACGCTGCGGATGTTGCGGCGGCCGAGGCAGTCAAGGAAGCAGAGGCGCAGGCCAAGGCCAAGGATAATATCAGCTGGAAACCCAACAAGAGCCGCAAGATTGCGACGGACAAGTCAGTGGTATTGGAGAATGCTGCCTACGGGTTCAAGCGCCCAAATATTCTGGACGCCAAGCTCGGCCAACGGCTGTGGGCGGACGATGCGCCCATGGAAAAGCGAAAGCGCTTTGACGAAATCACCAAGGTCACGACAAACGGATCGCATGGCTTCCGCATCGCGGGTATGCGCGTATACAAGGGCGGGGAGAACCCAGAAGAGTGGGACCAGGAAGGCTACAAGGTCTACAACAAAGACCACGGCAGACTGGTGGTCAACAAGGACAACATCGTGCAAGAGATTCGCAAATTCATCTTCAACTCACGGGCGAATATCGACGAAGATCTTGGAAGGGCCGTGGCCGAGGCTTTTGTCAACGACTTGAAGAGGGTGGAGCAAGTTCTTGCGAGCTCAGAAACGCGAATGTACTCCGCGAGCCTGTTGTTTACTTTTGAAGGAGATGGTGATGCTCTCAGGGCAGCCATTGAGCAGCAGACACCGACGACACCACCAAAAGAGACCACCAAAAAGGAGCCAACTCCCCTCGCGTCCCGCGTTGATAGTGGCATCGTTATGGACGGTGATGGAGAGATTGTCCTGCCACGGGGGAATGGTGCTGGCATCAATGGAGTCATCGAAGGAGACGTCAAGGTTCTCCAGCTTGGCGGAGATGCCGAGAGCGATGACGAGGACTTTGCCTCATTGCCAAAGATCTACTCTCTCAAGCTTATCGATTTTGCCCATGCTACCTGGGTTCCTGGGCAAGGCCCAGATGAGAACAGTCTTTTTGGCGTTCGAAGTCTTATCAAGATTTTTGAAGAGTTGGTTCAATGAAGAGGGAAAACAAAAGACCATAGACGAGTTGCCGGCGCATAGACGGGGTGGTGCATTATGCATTGGAGAATCTCATGATAATGAATGGGGGATATGATTTCGGGATCTTGGAGACAGACAGCGTTGAATTTCGAATACCCACTACTGCCGTACATTATAAACGCAGATTTAGTCTTCTTGACCCTTGATCTCAGTCCGTTACTGTTTCTGCTGTTGAAATGCCTGGCTGTCCGGGTCGATGAAAACCCCATTTTGCGTCCAAGAATACGATCCGCCTCAGTTTTGTGCAAGTTCGTAAACATCCAATCCTAGATTTTTCACCCTGCTTCATAATGAGATTATAAACGTCCCCGCCTGTTTCCAGGCGCCTCTTGTAAAAACGAGACAAATGTCCCCGTTTGCGTCCATGGATAGGCCCGCTGGTCTGAGCCCGGCCAGCCGAGGCCCACTAAATAACCGCTAAATCTCCAGCCCTGCAGCCCTACTGTCAGCTCTCCTTCCAGGCATTCAACGTCACCCGCCGGAGCTCACGCGTCAAACGCGTCTTGCGAAGAAAACCACTTTACGAACATCTTTCACCCACCAAGCCTCCATCCCTCAAAAAACTCATCTAACCAGAATGTCGATCCCCGGCCTAGGGCAAATAGTCGCCCAGGTATATTATTTCCTCCCCTTCCAGCCTCCTCGCTAGGCTCCTCACTAACGCTGTTCACCTCTTTTCTCAGCACGCAGCATCCGCCCCAGCAACCCGCACCATAACCCTCCATCCCTTCTCCGAATGGCGCTTCCAAATATCCCCCACCTCCTCGGCCACCTGTCGACTCCTCACCGGCACTGCCGAGCGCGACGGCACCGAGCTCGCCCAGATCAAAACCTACAACCTCACCCGGTGCCGGTCCAAGCTCGTCTCCTTCACCGGCGCCACCCTCGAGATCACCGGGGAGTTTGAGTCCGAAAACGTCAAGCATTACCCAAACCAGGCGGACTCGCCTTTTGTTTCGTATCTCAACTTGCACTTCCTGCTGCAGGCCCGAAGGACGCAGAGTGGGAATGGGCATGGGCCACGGGTGATGGTTTGCGGGCCGGGGGCTAGCGGGAAAAGCTCCCTGGCGAAAATGCTGATTGGTTGGGCGACAAGGCAGAACGAGCAGCCGGTTCTTGCGACGGTTGATCCGAGGGATGGGATGCTGGCGCTGCCGGGGACGCTGTCGGCGGCGGTGTTTGCTACGGTGATGGATGTGGAGGATCCAGAGGGCGGGGTGGGGGTGAGTTGTACCCCGTCAAGTGGGCCGAGTGCGGTGCCGGTCAAGTTGCCGGTGGGGTATTACTTTGGGAGGGAGAAGGTGGAGGATGACGAGCAGTTGTGGAGGGATTTGGTGAGGAGGCTGGGGAGTTCGGTGAGAGCGAAGACGGGGCGGGATCAGGGAGTGAGGAGGGGGGGTGTGGTGATTGATACCCCGGCGGTAGAGTGGAAAAGGGGGGAGGTAAAGGTCAAGAGCGAGGATGGAGAGGAGCAGAAGGAGAAGGGGGGTGGGGTGGAGGGGTTGATGCATGTCATCAGGGAGTTTGCCGGTGGGTTTTGTAGCGAAGGAGAGGGAGAGGACAAGAAGGCTAACAAGAGGTCGCAGTCAATATCATTATTGTTTTGGGATCACCGGAGTTGGAGGCCGAGTTAAGACGCCAGAACAACAAGACACCACACGGGGAGCCGATTGAGATTGTGAATCTTGATAGACCAGATGGGGTGATCAAACAAGATAGACAGCATCTGCTCTCTTCCCGCAAAGCCTTGATTAAGGATTACTTCTTTGGCGATTCCAAACGGGCGCTTAGTCCTTCGGTACAATCGTTCAGTTTTGACGATGTGGTCATTTTCAGGGCCGTAGATGGTAAGTTTCCTAGAGCTTGGGACCCTATATCGGCTAACATGGACAAAGGCCTCGATCTAGACGACCCGACTCTGGTTCTTGAGCGCGCAGAGATCACGGAGGAAATGTCACACTGGACGTTGGCGGTCATGGATGCCTCAGTCAACGACCCCCTCGAGACAATACGGCAGGCTCCTGTCATCGGCTGGGTTTGTGTATCCGACGTGGACAAGGACAGGCGGAGGTTGAAGATTTTGTCACCGGTGAGTGGGAGGTTGACAAGGCCTATGGTCTGGGGGCGCTGGCCGGAGCCGTATGTCAACCTTCTGGGGTAGAAACGCCAGTTGAAATACAAAGAGCGCTGTTCTTGTACACCCACCACACGTTCTGTCTTGGCTGTCTGCTTTGCCTTTCTGCCTTGAATGGTATCGTTCATGCTTGCCCGGGCTGCGGCTGCCCTGACCGCCTACCGCTGTTCCCACTGCCCCTTCGTTCCAAGGTCTCTACCTAAATATAGTAAGTAGGTCACTGCCCCATCTTCCACCGAACAAAGACTCCCAATGTAAGCTCGTCAATCGGCTTAGCGGTATTGGGAGTCGCGGGGCCGATTCTGGTGGAAGGACTGGCCTTTCTCAAACAAGATGGCCCCCGTTCGAGCCCAAAGTACAACCCTCTCTCCTGAGGATTTTTGTAGCCGACTTCCTTCTCGCTTGACTACTTGAGGGGTGACACGGTGAGCTTTTTGACATTTTTTCCCGTCTATTTCTCTTTTTGATCTTTATTTACTTCCAGCTACAGTATATATACACCTAAGTAGGGAGAAGACAGACAAACGGTCCTGACAAGTGACGCTTGGCTGGCCTCTCCGTTAACATTTCAACACCGAGTGATCTAGGACGCTTGGGCATCGGTGATGGATGCCTCGAGGGATTCCCCTTTTTCTGCCAAGCGAACGTTGTGTGGCCAATGCCAACCCAGTTAGGAAGGTCGATGAGCTTAACCAAACTGTCGGATCCTCCATGCACACCAACATCTGACATCGAGGTTCAGGACATTCGGATTTTTTTTTCTTCATCTGTCGTTTTAATCTCGCAGTCAAATGCCTCATCGCACCATTCATGTCAAGTCGCAGGGACAGGGAAACTCTCGCCGCCAAATGATCCTTCTTCGGGCAGGCATGTTTGGTGGGGAACCACCCGACACCTCCAACAGAGCGTGGAACTTGGGTGTGCATGTCCTTGCGATATGGCCTGTTGATTGCAGCTCCTGCAGCGGGGGCAGTATCCAATCGGTGGATCAACCCAGCCACAGACGGGCGAACAAGCCATTCTCTCAGCTGGTGGGATCCCGCTGACAGCCGGAATGTCAGTTCAGGCGTGCGTCGGTGGGCTGGGGGTTGGGCCTACTTGTTGTGACACGTCGCCGGAGAGAGTGACAGCTTTTTTGTGGCATTTGGATTTCAGTGTCAAACACCATGCGCAGCAGTTTCCCCCCATCGCCAAATCGGTCTGTCGGGAGCAATCTCCGAGAAAGGATCGCTTGCTACAATTTTTGCGTGTGAACAAGCGCCCCAAGAGTGTGATACTGGAAAATTCTCTCGATGTATTCTCCACTGTAGCCAGACACACACAGAAATTCCCCCGAGTTGATTTGTAACAGAAAAACATCCTGTCATTTTGACTTTTCGTACGATGGTGTTCAGGTCAGGGCGGAAAAGCTCACGCCGGCATCATGAATTGGGTTCAACGGCGGCGGGAGCCCCCGCAATGCACAGACCGCCCGGCTCAAGGCACGGATCCAGCAGATCTCCGAGGGCCTGGAAATCCACTCATCTCTCAATCCACCTCCTTCTCCTTCTCCCACATCCCTTGATATCGATTGTCATCACAAAAAAGGGCAAGCCAAAGCAACAAGTCTCCAGGGCACGGCGACGTCTTGACGCCTTGACGCCTTGGCACCTTGACAAACAGGAACTGGACGGCCCAGGTTTTTCCCTCTGCAGCGCAGCGTTCGAGCTTGTGCATACAGTTGGCTGGCCGGGCCAATCGCTGGCATTCTTCCAATGCTCACAATACAACTCCTCCGCAAGCCAAGAGCCCAAGCAGATCCTGGTCTCGCTTGTCGTTGACGGCCGGCGCGGCTCATCATGCACCAGATCGAGTGCTCCAATAAATTACCCTGCGGGTGATCCCACCATCCAGCCCAGTCACCTGCTTGTCAACCTGGAATTTCCATCTTGTGTCAAGGCATGTCAAGGCATCATGGATGACACTGTGGAAGATGACCTCATGGCCATCCTCATCACCCGGCTCCCAATGCGCATCTAGACTACCTATGGTAGTGGAGAGGCCCAGCGAGAAGGGAGACCTCCGCCGTCGCCTGTGGTAGGTGTGTTTCTCACCTTTCTTTTCTCTGCGGCGCCTGCAGAGCCAGTCACTGTGAACCACATTTTGTGACGTGGGCTGGGAGAGAAGTGTGACCAGTCTCGCAAATGACACCCCCACCCGTCCCAAAGTTCCACATGCCCACGAGAGCAGAGCGAACAGAGGGAGCCTTCACTGCTGTTCACTTCTCTCAGAATTGCAACTCCGGGGAGCCAATCCGGACCCAAGTCCGCGTCCTGGATATGATCATGTTGATCCCTTCCGCCTCGGCCGCCCCACGGCCCATCGTTTCTTGTTCCGTGGGTCTGCTCGAGGCCTGTCACCTACAAGTGTATTTTTCTATTTCTAAATTTTTTATTTTTTTCGGACGGATTGGCTTTTCATTTCCTTGGGCTGTAACGTCGTTTTCTTTCCTTTTTTTCCCTTTGGTACTAACTCATCCGGTTTGACATTCTGCTGCATACCCTGCCTGTGTCTCTTGAAAGGCTCCAAGTTCCGAAGGTCTTTGCCAAGCTGTCTGCTGCGTAGGCTAGTCAACGACAAACATTCCGCTTGCGGCTGCCGTCAACTCTCTCCCGGTCAATTCTTTCTCTTTCTTTGAAACCAGTTTTTGCAGGTTTTGTGTTGGCCCACTCTGCCTCCGCAGACACTTGATATATCCTCGGCAGTTTGGAAGCCACCTCTGGTCACTCTTCCCCTTTTCTCTCTTTTGCGCACGATAGACGACACCCGCAGCTCTGGCTGGTGGCTTGCAGCATTGCCTCTTTCTACCTTGTGGTCTATGGATTCTCGGCTCTAGGGGCCTGCCCGACGGCTTTGCTGACCACCACTGACGCTGACGACCCAACCATAACCAACATGTGCTGCCGCCTTCATGGACACCCTATTCAACGGTAGCTGGACCCCTCGTCTAGCCAGTCGGTGGAATGGTCTTTTTCACTGCCATGATGGAGTTCCTCCACAGCTCGTCTCCAGCGAGCGTCCGGAGCTCCGTCCCGGTCGAGCTGATATCACCGATTATGAGTCGATACGTGCCCGACGACCAACACACACAACACACAGTCTACATCCTGACAATACTGTCTCTTACCTTTGCCTCAGTCAGCGTCATCTCAACATTATCCACCCTCTACTGGTTCGTCAAGATGAGGCGAAGTTTCCGGCATGAGCAAGTGACCCTTGCCCTTTTGATTCAGATCCAGGAACTTGGGCTAACAGAAAGACCAGGTTGATCTTGTTGCTGGTTCAAAGTGATTTTGTCAAGGCCGCTGCCTTTGTTGTATTTCCACTTGTCAGCTTATACCGGGGTAACATCGAGTCGGATTCGGTCTTTTGCCAGTTCAGCGGCTTTGCCCTCGCCATCGGCATCGAATCTTCAGATGTTGCCATTCTACTCATCGCTCTACACTCCGTCATGTATATTTTCCGACCGAAATCCGGGCTATACCCCTACCGACATATCGCATACTTGGTTTTCTACCTGTTTCCAGTTTCGACTGCTTGTTTAGCCTTTATCAACGGCAACGGGTTTGAGAATGTGGGACACTACTGTTACCTCCGAACCGACAATGGCTGGTCCAGGCTGGCGCTGAGTTGGATACCGCGGTACCTGATTTGCGCCAGCATCATCGGCATATACGCCTTTATTTACATTTATATCAGGAAGCGTATGGACGACTATGGGAGAAGGAGCTCTACTAGTCTGCCACATCCACAGGGGCCGAGTGGTAGAGATAACACGCATCAGCAACCACACGAACACGGACGAGAGCTCGGCTCTCCTACTTTAACGCTGCCACGAATGGCTTACCATGGACTCATTCCGTCGACACCGAGTTCGAAACGAACCTCTACTAGTGACACGATCAACCTGGTGAAGACACGGCAAATGTCGGCATCGACAGTCAGCACGGTGCTGGTGGAGGACACAAGGAACACCGAGTCTTCTTTTGCGGCTGGTTCTCCGTCCAGACCACCAGTCTCGTACCCAAGGCGGTCGATCCAATGGAACTGGGGTGGCTTTAACCAGGCAACCACCTCGCCAGACGTATCAATCGACGACACGCACGACCCTCTGTCGGCTGTGGATCCGGGCTTATCCTCACCGCCACCAGCAACGCTTGCCGCGTCTCCCACCTCCCCAGCTCCAATCGTGCAACAGCAACAGCAACAGCAACAGCAACAGCGGTGTCCCCGGCGTACTACCGTCCTCAGTGAACCCTGCCCAGCATCCCTACCAAGCGACACCTTTTTCAACCGACCCCTCCTTTCCAACTGCCCGACCCACCCGGGCAGCCTCGACTCGGGCGCCCGCTCACAGTGCAGCGCCGGCAATACCAAGAACAACAATGCTAGTAGTAAACGCACCCTCTCCCTCCCCAACATCTTCACCATGCTCCGCCGCGGGCCCTCCAAATGTTCCTCCGCTGCCGCCGACACACTCATATCGGGCGGTACTCACACAACTGCCCAGACCAATACCGCGGGCAACTATCCCGTCGGAGCAACCTATCTCAACGCCTCCACTTTAGCTTTCGAACCCGCGGGGGGATCCGACGTGAGCAAAAACCGCGAAAAGATTCGCCGTCAATTACGATCACTGTTTGTCTACCCCCTCGTGTACATGATCATCTGGACCTTCCCCTTTGTCAGCCACGTGATGGGATATGATGATTCCGTCAAGAAGAATGACCCGCAGTGGCTGTTGATTTTGGGGATTTTGAGCCTGAGTGTTCAAGGCATGGTGGATTGCATGCTGTTTGCTATCAGGGAGCAGCCTTGGAGGCATGCCAGGGGGAGGAAGGTTGGGGAGGTGGTGAGGAAGAGGTTAGGGTATTATTTTGGGTGGGCGGGGAGTGATACTAAGGGTGGGGGGACGACAACGGCGGGGAGGACGAGAGAAGAGGTGCTGGTTGATGGGCGGTTGGCAAGGGAGAGGAGGGAGGGGGAGATACTCAGCGAGAGGAGGGGGAATAATCGGCGGAATAAGACTAGGACGGGGGCCAGGGAGTGGTGGGATGTTGATTTGGAGGGTGCGGATATGGAGGCGGACGAGGATTTTGACGAAGGGGAGGAGAGAACGGCCAAGTCAACGCTGATGGAGTTGCAACATACACAAACGGGAACCGCGAGAGAGACACGGAGTCAAAGTGCAAAGGTTTAAACGGGCATTGTTATAGCATTATTCATCTTTCATTATATGGTGGGGAGAGGAGGCTAGGCCGATTGCATTCAGTTTCTTTTGTTTTCATGAAGGATAACAACATTGACGAGGTTAAAGGCGTTTGGGACAAAAAAGATGGATCTATACCGGTATACCCCCATTGTTTCTTTGGAGGCGTTTTTCTTTTTTAGGATTGGGAGCATTTGCATAGCTTGTGTAGGAAAGGGTTGGGTGGTTTTGGGTGGATGGTCAAGAACAGGCAGGGCCGGTAGATTATCACACGCAGAGTCAGCAAGCAATTACATTTGGCGCGGAGCCAAGCAGTATATTTTCGTCATTTCTCCCTGTACCCCCAAAACGTGCGTTTGCTGCACAAAATGAGCCACTTGACATGAGGTGCGGAGCTCGCCATTTCTCTGAATGTTGTCAAGTGACATAAAACTCTTGCTACCCAACGCCAGCTAGGTGCTATGTCGGTGATTTGTGCCTTTTAGTTTTTAATCTTTTTTTTTTTTTACTTTTATTGTTATTTATTTATTTTTATTGCCGAGTTCTATTAATACTAGTAAATTTGTGGCGAATGAATTTTCGTTGTCTACTGCTCAATTTCTAAACACATTCACATCGAAAGTCGGGCAGTCTGGGCACCACGGTACAAGAAGAAATTTATATATTGTTAGACTCAATGATGTCATAGTTGAGGTGCGGAGTTTTGGTCTAGACTCGACCAAGTGAGACACGATTGCAGTCCCCCAGACCGAGACATGTGTGATGCCCGCCCGAACTCACCAGAAGTATGGGGGAAAAAAAGAAGAAAAAGGGCAGGCGTGGAGGTGATGTGTGG
The DNA here is from genome assembly GCA_033296915.1 of Triangularia setosa. Taxonomy (NCBI): domain Eukaryota; kingdom Fungi; phylum Ascomycota; class Sordariomycetes; order Sordariales; family Podosporaceae; genus Triangularia; species Triangularia setosa. Next base: position 81,047 of record MU866175.1, on the reverse strand, counting down.
TGTTACGCAACTAAAGAAGAAAAAAAAGGGCGATGATCGCGATCTTGACAGATTTGATAGCGCGGGCGCGAGGGTGGGTGATCGGCGACGGTGATGTAGATCTGGGCTTAACCCTCAGGGTGGTTGCTGAAAGCTAGTGCGAGACAAGTGGAGGGAAGGGGAAGTTGATAAAAAAACGATGAAAAAGATGAGGTGAAAGGTTGAAAATAGGTATTGCGCTGAAGGGTGGTGAAGTGGTAAAGAGTCAATGGTGGCAAGGGATTTGATCCTCGTACTGTAGCGTTGACTTCTGTCTAGCCCAACCTTCCTGGTCCAAGCAGGGGCAGAACAAGGGAAAGGGGTATTCTTTTTTTTGTTGTATTTTGGCGGGGGGTTAGGTATTAACATCTTAAAAAGATGGAGTCTATGGACAGTTCTATGTTTGCGCTGGGTCTTCCTTTCCATCAAACTCGCCCTGAAGAAATCTGATAAACACTTTCGTGACGTCCACCCCGTCGTGATGATCGCCATTGCGTTTCACGCCGGACTCAAAGACTTCATCGGTGAAAAGGCCGGTGTCGTGACGCAAGACGAGGATTTCGTTCATAATGTCCGAGGTAAATTCTGGGTGGCCTTGGATGGTGATTACTCGGTTTGGGATGAGGAAGCCGTGGTTGGGACACTTTTCGGTGGAGGCAAGGAGCTGGGCGCCAGCGGGGAGGCCGTAGACTTGGTCGCGGTGCATTTGTTGGATTTTCTGGTTGCACTGTCAGGGATTTGTAACACACAATAGGTAGAGGAAAAGCAACATACCAGACTTTCATGGTTGCCGAATATTTCCTTGCCCTTTTTTGTGAGAGTTGTTTCCGTCACTGAGACCTCCCACCCCTGGTCACTTCGCTGGACCAGACACCCCATTGCCCTGGCTACAATCTGATGACCAAAGCAGACGCCTATTACTTTTACGCGGGGGTGGATGAGAGCTTTGCGGGTAAATTCCACCAGAGATACAATCCAGTCGTCATTGTCAAATGAGTTGTATTTAGAGCCGGTGATGAGGACTGCGTCTATCGAATCGAGGTCGGGGTAGGCGCTGGAGGGGAAGGCGACAATGTCATGGCCGGTGATGGCCAGAACAGACTCGAGGGGTTCAGGGGCCAAAGCGCGTTTGAACAGATGAGTAAAGATGCCGAGATAGCCTTTGTATCTCTCGTTAGCTTGAGGGACCGGCGTGTCGGCCTCGAGGATGGCGAGGCGGATGGGTGCCATCTTGTGTGGGTGTGGTTGGCAGCGAATAGAATAATGTGACAAAAATATAACACAAAACAGGCTTGTCTATAGAATGAGTCTCACCAATCACTATCACGAGAGAAGGGATGGCATTGAGTGTAAGATGAGATGGCAGCAGCAACGGCGGGGGCTTATCAGTGATACTGATGAACTGATAAGGCATGAGTAGACCCTAGGCTCCGTTTCAGCCTCGGCCGTTGTCGGAGAAGCGGCTCCCGCCCGCCACCGTTCCAGGGTTCTGTCGGGCCGTAACAGCGCCAAGAGCCGTGACTTGCCGGGCTCGTTGCCAATACAATAACCGGGGCTGCAAACTCCTCGCCGCTTTTCATACAAGCCTCTCTCGCTCAATTCCTCAGTTTAAAAATAATTAAAAGATATGTAATAGCTTTACTAGTATTCAGCATCATCGCTCACAATTTGAGAGATTTTAGCTATACTGTGGCTAGGCGAGGAGAGTTTCTACATGGTGTTATCCTGAATATTTTGTTAGCAATGAGGGTCGGGCTCGGGACCCCTGGCTTCTCATGCGGGCTTCCCTGTTTGGCACGGTGACGCATAGGTACCGACAGATGCTGCCTCCTCATTTAAATTTACCCTGACAAGGCTGTTGTGCTCAGGTGCTATCCGACGGCTTCTTCTGTTGGGGACCTTGACACGAGAGAGGCAGATTTGTTTGGCCCTGCCACTGTGCTACGTGCGTATCTTTCACAAAGCTTTTGATAGTGACGAAAGAAGTGAGAGATTGATACATAAGTCAGACGAACTGCATGTACATTCGTCTGATCTCGAACTAGCCATCTCGCACCAAATTCGTTCTCAGCTGGGGGGGGGTACGAAGTTCATTATGGCTCAACGGGTGTCGCTCAAGTCATTCTTGACCACTGCCCGCAAGGCGCTCACGGCCCCTGCGTCTCAAAGACCAAATCCGCTCGCTTTCGTAGTGGGAAATGAGTCTGCCGGTATGGCCCCCATCCTGGACCTTCATACACATGTCATTTCACTAATATCTATTGTCAGATCTGGACTCGATCTGCTCAGCCCTCCTTTACGCCTACTTCCGCACCCATGCCCCCTCATCTCAGCAAACCCTTCACATCCCCCTCTCCAATCTCCATCGTGCCGACCTCGCCCTCCGTACGGAGCTCAACGCCATCTTTCCCTCTTCCCCCAACTCAGTCACCCCGGACGACTTGATTACCCTCTCTGACCTCCCATCACCTTCAGATCTCCCACCAAACTCAACAAAATGGTACTTGGTCGACCACAATGTCCTAACCGGCGATCTCGCCCAGCGTGGTTTTGACAAGTCGATAGTAGGCTGCGTCGACCACCACGACGATGAGGGCGTCATTCCCTCCGATGCCCAACCAAGAGTTTTTGCCAAGTGCGGCAGCTGCATGAGTCTTGTTCTCTCGCAGTGCCAACCAATCTGGGATGAGCTGGAAAGTCACCAAGCAATCGACGAGGAGCTCGCACGGGTGGCCATGGCGCCTATCCTGATCGACACTGTCAACCTTGCTTCAAAAGACAAGACTACCGATTGGGACTTGAAAGCGGCGGCGTATGCTGAGGGCAAACTCGTTGCCGCTCTGGGCAGTGCCAGGTCAGACCAGGGAAGGTATGACAGGGGGGAATACTTTGAGCATCTGTCGGAGCTGAAGGATAGTATCCTGCACCTGTCGTACCGGGATATTCTCAGAAAGGACTACAAGCGCTGGTCGGACGGGTCGTTGAACTTGGGGATATCAACCGTTGTTCAAGGCTTTGAGACTTGCTTGGCCGAGGTGGGGGATAAGCAGACGCTTTTAACGGCCTTGAAGGGCTGGGCTGAGGAACAACAGCTGGACATTGCGGCAGTGATGACGGTTTCCAAACCGGGGGGGCTCTTTACGAGGGAACTGCTCGTTTGGGCGTTGGGAGGTCAGGACGCTGTCAAGGTGGTTAAGAGGTTCGTCGAGAAAAATGGAGAGACTTTGGGGTTGAATAAGTGGAACAATGGAGAACTGGATGAGGAAGAAAGTGGGGAATGGAGGGCGTGTTGGAGGCAGATGGACGTTGGGAGTAGCAGGAAGCAGGTGGCCCCGATGTTGAGAGAGGTCATGAAGGAATCGGCCAAGTTGTGAAGATGAGAAGAGGCACGATCCAATGTGCATATGGGCCAAGGTGTATGTATGTATCAGGGAGAGTAGTTGGTCCAATGCATCATAAATAATGGAAAGAAAAAAAGATATTTCCCTTTGCTCCAGGTATGCAGTTAATGTGGCATGAAAAGCTCGCCTGCAGTGACAACAGGTTATGCCAATATACGTAGAATACAAGTAGTGTTATACAGTTGGCGCTGGCTCTGATTTGAAACGATTTCGAGGTCATGTACTCGTACACTTACTTGCCTTGCCGAATTCTTCAATCGCTGTTGCTCTTGAACGCACCCAGTGCAAGAGCCCCTATTGTCCCTTGGGGCAGCGCAGTGGTGGAGAACTCGCGGACACGACGAGGACGGTACCCCTCAGACCTACGGCGACCAGCATAAGCATGGTAACCACTAAAGTCTCGTCTGATCGGCGGTGGTCGCTCGTAGGTTTCAGCAGCCTCTCTGCCCAGTTCTTCCCAAAGATTTTCCAAATCCAACTCCTGCCGCCTGGCCTCGATTAACATCTGGACGGTGACTGAAGTGCCTGTTTGGGGCACACCAAAACCCGTTGACCTGCCCTCCTCATCCACCATCTGGACCTCCTTCCTCGATCCACCAACATTCCCCAGGTTGACGCAGATCCAGCCGGTGCTGATGCCATCATCACCGGCGCGGGCACTTCTCGAGGTCCCCAGCATTTTGGCCTTGCGCGCAATACGGCGCAGCTTTATCTTAAGCTCGTTTCTTCCCAACAGACCATCCGCATCCGCCCCGATTCCACGACCTCGCAGCCATCGAACCAACCGATCCGCAGATACGTGAAGGTGACGCTCACTGCGGGCAGTGCCGACGAGCATGATCACGTCTTGACCTACCGCCGCCGGGGGGTCCCTATTGCGCAGGTCGACCAACGACAAATCATCCAAGCCCAGTTCTTCGGAGAGGTACTTGAGGAGAGGCTCCATGACTTTGGGCGAGTCCTCAGGGATGTCTGGCAGCGGTGGCGGCTCGTGCATCAACGTTGGGTGTCTTGGCGGCTCAACCTGGAGATACCATGGTACATCGGAAGGCTCGCTGCTGGTAGTGGTGGTGGTGGTGGTCGCATTGGAGCTACTGGACTCTGATAAATGGATTTCTTGCTCTGTTTGTGCTCGTTCCACTGTTTCTTCTATGGCGGGTCCTCTCATCAATCGCGGGGATGTTCGAAAAGATGAATATCTTGCGCCAACGGCCGGGGCTACCAATCGGTGTGGTCGAGTTGCTGCCTGAGGTGTCCGGGTTTCTGCAATGTTGCCAATAAAGTGCCGAATAACAGACCGGGTGCAGGCTGAGCAGCGGACAGCTCCCATGACAAACGGTCCAGCCATGATTGTTATGAAGTGAATTGTGGTGTTGACACAGAGGTTGGTTGATACAGAGCATGCTTTTGAAGAGTCCGTATATTGCCCCTAAAGTCCCAACGGTGCTTCGGTGGTGGGGGGGGGGGGGGGCGGTGGAGACTGGCTCCGCCATGGACCAATCAGATGTGATGCAATTTTTTTTTTCCAGAAGGCAAGGAGCCAATGGTCCCCACGTCCCCTTCTGCGGGCAGCGCGCAAATGCAAACGGCAAAATTTTGGCTAAGCCCGTTATCAGCTTGAGGCGATCATCACTTATCGCTTGATTTTTCTGTTTGAACCACTCGACGCCGGCAACCCTCTTTCGACCGGCTTGTTGCACCAAAAGGCCCTTCTTTTGTGTTTCAGGGTCCCGATACTCCTGTTTAATGTATTGATTCGCCCTTCTCGCGGACTGCGTACTCTCCGCCCCAAGGTCAAGCATTCTTTCCCGCCTCGCCCTTACCTCACCCGCCATCGCAAGGCAAGGTCCCAGCTCGAACGCCATGCTCGTCCGATCGGGCGCTACCCGGCATACCCTCCCCGTCCGGACCCTGCTGACGTCCAGCTCGTTACGCTACCCTTCACGATGCCTCCCTCTCCTCACCAGCGCAAGCCGTCCGTTCACCGAGGCACAGCGCTTCCTTAATACAGCTCCCGAATCGAGACCGGGAACCAAGAAAACATACCGTGCTCTGGTGGGCTTTGAAAGAAATCTAGCCACAGCTGTCAACGAGCCATACATGGACGATGTTCCATTCGAGGGCATCACCCCGCTCTACCAGCTGCGGCCGATTGATGTCGCCAACACAATACAAATACCTGATGAGAAACCACCCCCCACCCGAGGCCGTGTTAATCAGCAAGGCATTCCGGGAGACCATGCCGAGCTTCTGTCCATGTACGATGCCTGTCTCAAGGTCGGGCGGCTGGACCGGGCCCTCATGGTAGCAAGGCGCATCGCCGACTTGGGTGGCCTCTCGCCACCTGAAATGCTTCAAATCTATCACGCCTACCTCAGAGCTCGAATTGCGCGGATAGAAATGGGTGGGGAAGAGATGGGAGACCAAGATATGACCACAGCCGAAGAAGTGTTCCAGCTTTTCGAGATACGAATTCTACCAAGGTTGCCAGTGAGGAGTGAAACCATTGGTTACATGTTGAAGCTATCTCTGCTCTCCGCAAAGGGTTCCAAGTTGAAATACCGGGTGAACCGCTACATGAGCTTGCTACCTCAGAACACCACCATCGACCTGGGCGATATTTTGTCCGCCGAGGACCTGGCCAGGATAGCACAGATCAGCCCTTCATATACCTACACCATGTCCCAGATGATGTCTACCGAAAATGAAACAGCGCCCAAAGTCGACGACAGTGCCGCCCAAGTATTAGACGAGGCCGAGCTTGCTCCTGCTCCCAAGTCGCCCGTTCCGCCCGAAGTTCTCGCCACGAACCAGAAAGGTCTCGGTCTCACATCACTCAAAAAAACCATTTCCCTCTTCAGCCAGATTCCCGAAGGTCGGGATATCGCCTCTCTCTCTCTCTCAGAGCGCAGAGAAATCCAGTCTCGCTTGGAGAGGGACACAGTGGAGGCCGCTGTCGATCGCTGGCGCGAGGAAAGCCAGTCGATGAGCGAGATGGGTCTCAGCGTATCAAGCCCTGGTCTCAAGTCCAGACTTTACGAATGGCACACAGACTTGCAGCGCAGAATTGCACAGGAGACAAAACTTGCCATCGAAGCCGAGAGAAGAGAAAAGAAAACAAGCGACGACATTGTTCGATGCCAGTTGACGCCCTATTTGCTTCAATCAAGTCCCGACCGCCTTGCCGCTGTCACCATTCTCTCCCTGCTCAGCCTAGTTTCCGCATTTGGTGTGGACAAGGGCGTCCCTCTTGCCCGGATCGTGCACCACCTCGCGAGCAGCGCCGAAGAGGACATTCGTGTCTTCAAGGTAACGCAGAGCATTCCAAAAGACGCCATCAGGTCTCAAAAGGCCCGGGAGGCGAGGGCTAAGACGCTCTTGAAGGTGGCCAAAGCACGCGAGTACTATGCCAACAGCGAGGGCAGCGAGAAGACCGCGCGGGTCGTGGACCCCGACACAGAAATCGCATCTGACTTGCCTTTGCCGATTTTGGAGCCAAGGTGGCCAGTGACAGTCAAGACCAAATTTGGCGCTCTGCTGCTCGGCGCTTTTCTGGACACAGCAAAAGTGAACGTCGTGAAGGAGCACCCGGAAACCAAGGAACTCGTCTCACAGCTACAGCCGGCCTTCTCCCACACCAGTCAGCTGAAAAGGGGTAAGAAGATTGGTGTGGTTGTTCCAAATCGCGCTCTGGTCGAGATCATGAAAAAGGAACCCAGAGGCGAGGTGCTTGCCCGCCACCTGCCTATGGTGGTTCCGCCGGAGCCCTGGACCAAGTGGGAGAAGGGTGGGTTCTTGGAATATCCCACGGCGATAGTTCGGGCCAAGGCGCAGGAGAAGGACCAACAAATCTACACCGAGGCAGCCATCGAGAGGGGCGATATGGAGCAGATGATGCGCGGCCTTGATGTTCTGGGGGAAACCGCATGGAGGATCAACCGCAATGTTTTCAATGTTATGCTTGAGGCCTGGAACAGCGGAGAAGAGCTCGCCAACATCCCCGCTGTCAACCCCGATCTGCCGATGCCGCCAGAGCCCGAGTCGGCGGACGACCCCCTAGCCAGGCGTGCTTGGCTCAAGGCGGTCAAGGTGGTCGAAAACGAAAAGGGTGGCCTGCATTCACAGCGATGCTTTATGAACTTTCAGCTGGAGATTGCACGAGCCTTCCGCGACCAAACCTTCTATTTCCCTCACAACCTCGATTTCCGTGGGCGAGCGTACCCGATTCCAACCTACCTGAACCACATGGGCGCCGACCACATGCGCGGTCTGCTCGTGTTTGCGAAAGGAAAGCCGCTAGGGACGAACGGGCTGCGGTGGCTCAAGATTCACCTCGCCAACGTGTACGGTTTCGACAAGGCGAGTTTAGCAGAGCGCGAGGAGTTCGCAAACCAAAACTATCAGAACGTTCTCGACTCGGTTCGAAACCCGCTGGATGGCAGCCGTTGGTGGCTCGAGGCTGAGGATCCCTGGCAGTGCCTTGCCACTTGTTTTGAGCTGGCAGCTGCCCTGGAACACCCGGATCCTGCGCAATATGTCTCCCACCTCCCGGTGCACCAAGACGGCACCTGCAATGGCCTTCAGCACTATGCGGCTCTTGGTGGTGACACGTGGGGTGCCGAGCAAGTCAACTTGATCCCCGGTGAGCGACCGGCCGACGTCTACTCGGCTGTCGCTGATATCGTGACAGAGCGTATCAACTACGACGCTGACGTGCTAAAGCTCGAGGTCGCCGTGGCGTTGCAAGGCAAGATTGTCAGAAAGGTGGTGAAGCAGACCGTCATGACGAACGTGTACGGAGTCACTCGTACCGGTGCCAAAAAGCAGATTCTGAAACAGCTGGATGCCCTCTATCCCACTCTCCAAGCAGACACCGGCATCGAGCCCGGTGTGCTCGCCGCCTACTGTACTTCCAAAGTGTTTGATGCTCTGTCAAGCATGTTCAAGGGCGCGCACGATATTCAAATGTGGCTGGGTGAGATCGGCGGCCGTGTGTGCCAGGCGCTGAGCTCCGAGCAGCTTAGGAGGATTGCTCTTGAGGAGGCAGATGAGGTCGAAGCCGAGGCGGCCAGGAACACTCCCGTTTCAGAGGTCAAGCGCACCAGGAGATCTCCTGCCCAGATTGCGGCGGAGGGGCCTAAGAGGCTTTCGAGATCGCTCAAAGCAACCAAAAGCAGATCCTCGCTCGATGCTCTCAAGGAAAAGTTTCTCTCCACCATTGTCTGGACGACACCCTTGCGTATGCCTGTTGTGCAGCCATACCGGTCCAGCGTCAATCGCGTGGTCGCGACCTGTCTTCAAAATCTCACCCTCATGGACGCGGCTCGATCAGATCCTGTCAACCGGCGCAAGCAGCTGCAGGCCTTCCCGCCCAACTTCATTCATTCTCTTGACGCCAGCCACATGATGCTGTCGGCGTTGGAATCTCATGATGGCGGCCTGACCTTTGCGGCAGTTCACGATTCGTTTTGGACACATGCCGCCGACGTGGACGTCATGAGCACCATTATCAGGGATTCATTCATCCGGATCCACGAAGAGGACGTCATTGGTCGTCTGAAGCGCGAGTTTGAGGCTCGCTTCCGCGATTCCCTGTATCTCGCCACCGTCATCAAGAACTCGCCGGCCGGCAAAGCAATCGAAAATTGGCGAAGGAGCCACTACAAGACGTCGGGCATGACAGCCCGCAGAGAGTTGCTGTTGGAGAGGGAGCGGCTGAGGCTGCTGAAGTCAGAGCATCTCTCGGAGAGGATCAAGGGCGAGGGAATGATCACGCCCGCCAGCATTCTAGAGAAGCTGGGTTCGCCCGATGCCATGATTGGTGCGGCCGAGGCAGTTGAAGCCGAAGCGGAAGAAAAAGACGCGACGGCGGCCAAAAAGGCCTCGGAAGCTGACGCAGACGGCGAGGTTGAAGCAGTAGAGGACGCGGGAGAGGCTCTTGAAGCGGAAGGAGCTATATTGGAGGAACAACAGGCCGAGGAGTCTGAGGAATTTACTTCAATGAAGTGGGATAAGTCCATTTTCAAAGCGAGAAAGGACAAGCCGCTCCCCCCTATCCAGACGACACAGACAAAAACTACGGTCTGGCTTCCTCTGACCTTTCCCGACATCCCGGCCAAGGGAGACTTCAACATTCAGATGCTTAGGGATAGCAAGTACTTTTTCTCATGAACTATCAGCGAGTTGGAGGATAGTGGAAGAGGACGGAAAAAAGATATACACACCGAGGTTCATGCGCATCGGGCGGCGTTTTGTTTGCGGTCTTGCATTTACGGTTTTGGATTCACGGTTACTGCGCGGCGTTTTAAGACAAACTTTTGGGAGCATGAGGACAAAAAGACATGTTGATAGATTAAGCAAAAGCACTCCCTCATTTATTGCCTGCTGGCGAGACGAAGGCGTGTGGGTTTGAGAAATGTATACTAGAATAGATAGATGGACAGACAACATGCTGTATGATATGAAAACTAAAAGTAATGAGTCGTTTGCCTACATCTCGTCTTTTTGCAATGGATGGCTGACAGGTGGTTGGCACAACGTGGCCCCCGTCGGAAGTGCCTTTCCGGACTCCATTCCTGGGAAACCATCCCGAGGTGTGTAAGCTGTTGCGGGCCTTGAGCGCCAGACGATGAGCGGGAAATACCTTAGGAGAGTAAGAATGGGATGATGAATGGGCCGGTTTCATTGCCTAGATCTTCGAACCAGCGATTCACTACCTCCGGGAGCGTCTTGTCGGTGTGATGAAACCTCTGTGCCTGCAGAAGAGAAATAAAGTCAACTACAAGAGACTTTACAATTAGCAACTAGAATACTTCCGTTACGGAGGATGTTGAAGGGCCAAGGCCAGGCGTTGTCACCATTTCGCCGTATCACTTTGTTCCCGACTCTCCACGCCGAGCCCAAGTGATTGGCTCTTCCCTGGTCTCCGCAAGTCCAAAGAAAGCAACATTGAGTGTTCTCTAGGACATCGGGAGTACCACACTTTGCCTTTATATGTTTCCACCCCTCCAGCTAGCCCACATTTCCAGAAACCTAGGCAAACATAATTAGAAACCGGTCCCCACTTCCCGAGGCTGTTCATGTACCAGAAACCAGATTTGTGTGTTTCCACCGTTCTCTCTCTCATATCCGTTCTTTTCTCCATGCTTCTTGTTAGTCAAACCGTCGGGATCTTGAGGATGTTGAAACTAACCACACTAAAGATTTCCAAGAAAATAACGGCTTTATATCTGCCGCATCTACCTGAACGGGGCAACGCTGTCTTGGCTTTGAGCCCGAACCTGGAAACACCACCCGCGAGCGGTACATACATAAACCCCTGGTTCTGTTCTGCTCGCTCGCTCGCCTAATGTCCTGCTACCGTAGCACTGAGTTAATATATACGTTTAAATTAACGCAACCAGAAAGCGGAAAGAGAGTCGCGGCTGAGGAAGGGTTCAGAGTGCATGGGTGTTTCGGACCGTGACGTGAGTTTATTCCCACCTGTTTTCGAAAGACTCAGCATAATATGAGATAGTCTGAACAACACTCCACATCGACAGATCAACGTCGGAACACCAATTGTTTTCATGTATACACCATTAGCACAGACAAGACGATCTTAAGAGTACTTTCTCAGTTGCCAAAGCACAGATACAAAATCCAAACAATCCCTAGTCTACTTGTTAGATATCGAAACCTATGCACCTAATTGGAGGGAGCCAACCCAACCCAGACACACCTCGAAACTAGACACCCCCCTTTCACGTTGTAATGTACCATATCTTTCTTGCATCTCTACCTCCGATCTCCCTGTAGAAATCACCTGACGAAAGGACCTGAACGGTGTGCCAAGTCAAGTCTAACCCCATCACTGTTGTCGTTGTCGTATTGTTGTGCTGTAACCGTTTCTCTGCTTCTCCCTCTCTTGGAGTCGTCTGGGGTGCCTCTGACAGGTCTATGACATTGTAGATCGCGGACGTCAAGTGAGGGTCTGATTCAGGAACCGATGGACGGATGAAAATAGCAATGGCGTAATAGTATAAAAGTTCCCCGCCCCCTCGAACTCTGACCTCATGTTCATCCTCTTCATCAACCACTGCCAGTCTTCTCTTTTCGACAAAAGATATTAGTCTTTGACTCTTTCTCATTCCCAACCATCAAAATGCAGCTCCCAGTAGTCCTCGTCCTTCTCGCCGGCGTCGCGTATGTCCCCCGTCCTTTCTTCTGCCTTCCAATCGACTAACCCTCCCCTCTCTAGCTCCGCCATCCCCGCCGCCGCCGACGGTGGCCCCGTCCTCACCCTCAACCCCGGCGCCCCAACCATCACCGCCTCCCTCCCCATCATCACCGTCCCAGGTGGACCGTCCAAGCCCACCGTCTGCTCAGCCAAGCCTTCCTGCTACACCCACACAACCACCACCACTCCAAAGGCCTGTGCCACTCGCTGCCCTGTCCCCAAGGAGCCCATCGCCTGCCCGGCCTACATCAAGATCGAGACCAAGGCTGTCCCCTGCCACGATGACTGCTGCCCCAAGACGTCCACCCAGACCGTCACCGCCCGCTGCCCCGAGTGCGTGACGGGCTGTGTGATCCCCACCATCACTGAGACCGTCACCACCGGCTGCCTGCCGACCAAGACGCCCGTCTTTCCTACGGCTATCTTGACTGTTGGCGGTAACTAAGAGACGTGAAAAAGGGATGAAGGGTGGAGAGAAGGAAAAGGGCACATTTCAATTTTTTTACTCGTTTATTTTTCCATTTCTTCTTCTTTCCATAGGCAAATTATAGGGAAATAGCCTTTAACTTTCTATCACTTGCTTCTTTTCATGGACCCCAAACATTTTACCTAACCTGCGCACCCGTCAAGCTCTTGACCTTGCAAATCCCACCACTCTCCGTCACCAACTTGCCCAACCCCGTCTTCCCCTCCAGCGCCTCCACAACCCCAGCATCAAACGCCACTTCCAAATCGTCGGTAGTAGTGAAGCCAGGCTGGAAGGTCTCCCAAATCTTCTTCTTGGGGTTCAGCACCTTCTCCGGCTCGCCCGCCCACCCCTCAAAGTACACCCTCTCGCCAGCCTTGGCATCCGCAGGCGGGTTCACCAACTCCACGGGGCCCTTGTGGTCATCCACCTCCCCTTCCTTAATCTTGGGCGAGGCAGCCAGCACCATGGCTGAGCTCTTGATCCCCCTCATCTTCACCGGCTTAAGGTTGCACACCACCACCACCTTGCGACCCTGCATCTCCTCGAGGGGCACCAGCCCGTTCAAACCGGAGCAGACGGTGCGGCAGACTTGCCCGTCCACCTCGGTGGTGTCGTCGGTGCCGGGTTTGTCGCCCATGGCGATGGTGGAGACGTAGAGGGAGTCGGCTTCGGGGTGCTTGATCGCCTTGAGAATGTGGCCAACGCGGAGGTCGATCAGGCAAGGGGACAGAACCTGAGGGGGCGGGGGAGGGGCGGGCTCGCGGCCCTTCTTTTCCTTCTTTTCCTTCTTTTGCTTTTGGGGCTTGGCGGCGGCTTCACCGGCGACGGCTTCGACGACGGCATTCTTGGCCTCGACGGCCTTCTCCACGACAGTCTGAGCGGCTTCCTTTGTGCGGTCCACAAGAGTCTTTTGATCAGCGTTACCACCAGCAGCGGCGGCGGCAGCAGCAGCCTTCTCCTTCTTCAACCTCTCCTTCTCGGCCTTGGCGTCCACGATGGGCTTGACATAGCGGATATCTTCCACGTCGACGGCAACCTTGTCCTTGACGTCGAGACCGAAGAACGGAGAGTTTTGCACAAAGTCGACAAGACGGACAATGTTGGGGTGGCCGTGCTCGCCGGTGCGCTGCTCGGGGGTCCAGGACTTGACGAGGGGCGCGAGGGACTCGTAGAGGGCGATGTCGGCCTTAGAGGGTTTGGTGCCGAGGGCGGTGGTGCGGGTGGCGAGGGTGTTATTGATCTCGTTCAGGAGGGAGGAGTTGTCGGGGGAGACGGAGGAGGCCTTCGAGAGCCAGGATTGGATCTCGGTCTCCTCGGCGGGGGTATACTTTTGGGAGTCGAGGTAGGCCATGATGCGCCGGTTCGACAGGAGGGAGAGTCTTCTTGACAGAAAGGGTCGTCGACTGGGCAAAAGAGGGGTTGCGCTCCGAAGAGCAGCAAAGGGAGGGCGGAGGAAGGACAGCGTGGCTGGTGTATCCTGTTGGTCAGGAATTGGAATCTGGGTGTGGTGATACAATAGATTGAAGCTTCCAACTTGCCTATGGCTCAAAAGTTGTTACGATGCGGGGCACTTCTTTTTCTGAGTCAAGGAGGGGCAGTATGAGCTTTGGCAATACTGGCCTTGGATTTCAGGCAGGAAAACCCCAAGCATAACATTTTAGGAATAGCGCGTGACTACGCGTTTGCTTCTTTGACGCGTCCAGAAATCCATTAAAAGTGGCAACCCTTGGTCGCGTACATCAACGCGACTTCATTAATTGATTTGACAAATCCATTTGCCCCCGGCGTTTTTCTCGCCATTTTCCTTGGAGTCGCAATTGTTGTCGATTTTTTTTGGAGGACGATTATGGTTCTCGAGGGCTTTTGTGTTCTCGAATTCGGACTTATGTTTGTTTAGGTGCTCGGCCGCCCAATTGTCCTTTATTATCCGACTCTTGGACAAACTTGATGCGTGGTGGCGAGTCGTAGTCCGCCGTGCTTTGACACCGGGCCATCCCTTCCACCCACCCTCCCAGCTGTGACCTGCAACCGCTCACTTTCATCCGGACAGGCAATAGCGGTTTTTTTCTTCGCCTGATCATAATTTGACCACTAGCTCTCCATTGCGACACCGTCTCGGTCAGTCCTTTTGAGCCCGCGTTCACCCCCGCCCCGATGGCGCCCTCCGATACGATGGAAGCCAAAAAGCCAAAGATGAGCTACACCAAACTGAGAGAGGAGCAAATACTCGCCGCAGAGGAGGAAAAGGCCCACCTCGCGAACCTCAAGGCTGAAGAGAAGCGCAAGAAGAAATGGAAGAGGAGACCCCTGACAAAAGAGGAGCGCGAGGCCAAGGGCAAAGATTTGGACGCCCTTCTCGCCCAGAGTGCCGCTTTCAGCAGCATCTTGACCGACAAGACTAAAGCCCTCGGCCGCGTTGGAACAGGCTTGGACGGCAAGACATTGGGAGAGCACGACCTGACCATGGCCCAGCAGCCCAAGTGCCTGGTTGGCGGAACCATGAGAGACTACCAGCTGGAGGGGTTGACCTGGATGTACGAAATCTGCGTCCAGGGGATGAGCGGCATTCTGGCTGACGAAATGGGTCTTGGTATGCTCACATTTGTCTGGGTATTTATTGCCATATTGCGTCATGCTAACAAATACCAGGCAAGACGATCCAGACCATCTCCCTGATTGCTCTTCTCCGCGAGCAAGAAAACTACCTTGGTCCACATCTGATCGTTGCTCCTTTGAGTACTCTGTCAAACTGGATGAACGAGTTCCACAAATGGGTCCCTTCGATTCCTGTTGTAATGTACCACGGTACCCCTGACCAACGTACCGACATCTTCAAGACCAAGATCAACCGCCATCTCGTAGGCGGCAGACCCACAGATAAGTTTCCCGTTGTCTGCACGACTTATGAGATGGTTATTCGTGACCGTGCCAACCTGTCCAAGATCAACTGGGAGTTCATCATCATCGACGAGGGTCACCGCATGAAGAACTTTGACTCCAAGCTTTTCCGGGAGCTCAAGACATTCACCTCTGCTACACGTCTTCTGATCACCGGCACCCCTCTTCAAAACAACCTCAAGGAACTGTGGTCACTTCTCAACTTTTTGCTTCCCAAAATCTTCCGTGATTGGGAAGCCTTTGAGAGTTGGTTCGACTTTAGTGATCTCGAGGACGAAGAAGGGACAGAAGAGTTCATTGCGGATAAGGCCAAGCAAGAACTAGTCAAGAAGATGCACGTGGTGTTGCAGCCTCTGCTCCTGCGCAGAGTCAAGGCTGATGTCGCCAAGTACCTGCCCAAGAAAAGAGAGTATGTTTTGTATGCGCCCATGACGAGGGAGCAGACGGATTTGTACAATGCTATCAGCGACAAGACTATCGACACTCGAGCATACCTAGAAAACAAAGTCGTCGAGAGGCTCACGGCTGCCAACGGTTCTATGTCCTCGCCCAGTCGCAGCACACGCTCTTCTAGATCAAGCAGCGTGAAGCCAGATACCGAGAGCGAGGCCACATCGTCAACAGCGAGAACCAGCCCCATGTCAGTCAAGATGGAAGAGCCACCCGCTCCTCCAGGAAAGAATGCCTTTGCCCTTATGATGGGAAAGCGACCTGGAGGGCGCCCTCCCAAAGCAGCCACCCTGGCTAAGAAGCAAGCAGCTGCTGTAGAAGCTGTCCTCCCCATTCGCAAGTCACCAAAGAAAGCCACCACCAAGCGGACGGCTTCCCCACCACCACAGCCTCTCGCTCCCAAGAGCGTCAAGTCAAGCCGTCAGTCCACCCCAGGTAGTGTCCGTGGCCGACCACGGCGGGGCCGCAAATCCTACAAAGATGCCGACTCGGACGACGAAATGCTTGACGATGATGCCTTTGAAGCCAAGCTTGCGAAGCAGTTCGGGGAGGAACCCGAACACCAAGCACAAAATGTTATCGATGAGGACATTGAGGAATTCGAACGCGCCAAAACCCTCGAGCTTGCCAAACGCGAGATATCCACCAAGAAACTCGGCAACCCCGTCATGCAGCTCCGTCTCGTGTGCAACTCTCCGCACCACTTTTACGACTGCGAAGTCGACGAATCCATCGTCACCGCTTCCGGGAAGATGCTCCTCCTCGACCGGTTACTCCCCGCTTTCTTTAAGCGAGGGCATAAGGTCCTCATCTTCAGCCAGTTCAACAAGCAGCTCGACCTCCTAGAGTCATACTGCTCCGAGCTCCGCGGCTGGCCAGTTTGCCGTATCGACGGGTCCGTAGCGCAGGAAGACCGCCAAGCGCAGATTGAGGAGTTCAACAATGACCCCGAGCTCAAGATATTTTTGCTAACAACAAGAGCGGGAGGTCAGGGCATCAACCTTGCTTCTGCTGATACTGTTATTTTGTTTGACAGCGACTGGAACCCCCAGCAGGATCTGCAGGCGCAGGATCGGGCTCATCGGATTGGTCAGACGAGGCCGGTGGTTGTGTATCGGTTGGCGACTAAGGACACAGTGGAAGATGAGCTATTGGGGAGTGCGGATGCGAAGAGGAGGTTGGAGAAGCTGGTCATCAAGAAGGGTGGGTTTAGGACGATGGGGCAGAAGATTGACATGAGGGAGGATTTGGACAAGGAGACGCTCAAGGCGTTGCTGTTGAAGGATGGACAGGTGTACAAGTTTAGTGGGGATAAGGAGGTACTGAGTGATGCTGATATTGAGGTGTTGTGCGACAGGAGCGATGAGGCTTATGAGAGGGCCGCGGCGGGCGAGGGTAATGCTGGGGCGTACAAGGTTGTTGAGACCAAGGCTGATGGGATTACCGAGGCGGGTGGGAAGGGGAAGAAGTGATTGTGTTTTTTTGGTGAGAGTTTGGTGTTGGTGATATACCCTCCGTTTTTTCTTCACGTAACAAGGCAGGCGGGCACGGTGTTTGGGTTAAATGGGTTGATCATTGTTGGTTTATATGTGTAAGCATACAATGCCGGAACAGGATAATTTGTCAGTGCCCAAGCTGCTGTCTATTTACGGATGGCATCCACGTTCACGCCACGATGCACAGTTCTGTTTCCGACAAGGGATTTTAACTCAGCAATAAACTGACACTGCTGACTCTTAGCATCGACCTCTATCTTTGTTTCTACCTTTCCTTTCCCTCCCGTCCGATTCTTACCGTGTCATCCTGCCTACCTTTTTTTCTTATTCTCCATTCTTCAGACACACGTTCTTGAGATAATCGCTTAGGCCACTGTCGTAGGCAGTGTTCTGGTTAATGTTTCTCCCGAAGCCCCTGATGCTCCCGCTACTCGATATCCTTGAGATGTCCTTGGCGTTCTCTTTATCGCTTCTGGTACTCTCCCTGCCAGTCTCCTCATCACTTCCCTCATCACTGTCCTTATCGATTGTCTTACCACCATCTTTATCACGCTCTTTGTCGCCATGCTTGCCGCTCCCCATGTCACTACCATTGATACCCCCCGCACCACTCTCCTTGTCGCTCTCCTCATCACCCTCACTCTCCTCGCTACTCTCGCACCCTTTATCACTCCCCTTGTTACTCCCCCTGTTACTCCCCCTGTCATTCAACCCCGTCACATCCCTCATACTAACATCCTCATCACTCATTCTCCTCCCCTTTTCCTCTCCTGTTCTTCTAACCCCTCCAAAATCTCGTCCACCATTCTCTCCAGTTCCTCCAACTCCCCAAAGGCCTGCACCCCCCTCAATCAACACCTCAACTCCTCCCTCGTCCCTCCCTCCCCCGCACCCGCGCAACCCCGCATCGAAGCAAGAACTTGATCCTTTCCTTCAGGGCGCCGAACCGGGGTGCGTGGCCAGGACAAGTTCTTTGTATCTTGGGCTGGACCCGCTCCGGGATTGAAACAGGAAAGGGTGTTCGCAGATTGATATGGGTACTTATCACGGGGAAACTCAAGACGTTGGAGCGGGGGTGGTCGGGGCAGGAGGTGAAGCGGTTGTTGTTTTTGTTGCTAGGAGATGCTGAGATGACCGAAATCTTACGGCGAAGAGCCCAACAATGACAAGTTCGGAAAAGAGCTATCCTCAGTCTCTGGGTACCGACTGTCATCAGCCCAGGCCGGCTCGAGTTATTCGTCAAGCATCTGTTTCAACCCAGCATTATTGTCAGCAATCTCGAACAGAGGGATGAGGCGAGCAAGGAAACCGTTGGAGTGGGCTGGGAAAGGGACCAGGTCAAGATTGAGAGGGTCGGAGTTAGTGCCACCGTCACCGCTGGGAGGGCTGCTGGGAGGGCTAGGAGTTTTCTCAGGACTCATGAAAATATCGCTGTCAACGCTGACAGGACCGATGCCGCTACCGTTGCTGCTGCTGTTGTTGCTGTCGTTGATCTTGTTGGCGATGGTGGTAGCAGAGCTGTTCTCAGAGGTAGTGGTGTTGCCATCAACGTTGGGAGGAGTAGAGTGTATATGGCTAGGGCTGTGATTAAGAGTGGCGCTTCTGTGGCTACTGCCTGTGATGGTCGGAATTTCAGGGCAGCTAGGGGTGCTAACGTTTCCATTACTGCTGTTCTCTGGATTCTGGTCAGGGGTACTGGTAACGGCATTGTTGACCACCTGCTGGGTGTCGCTAACATTTTCCGAAACCTTGACAACAGGGACAATGGGAACCAAGGGAGGTGCCGATGGGGGAGATGAAGGGTTTCTCTTAGGAGGGGACGCTGGAGGAAGCGGGCTGCTAGAGCTGGAGTTAAGGTTCACCCAAATCTGTACCTTGAGGCCCTTTGTTTGAGGAGGCGTGTGAGTGTAGATAGGTATCTCGGTGTCGGCCTTTCTCTTCGTACTCTCGTTAAGTACAATCTGGGGTGCGTTCTGGACATCTGGTTGGGTGAGTTGGAGCTGAGTGGCCTTGGGTGTCTTACTCGTAGCGACTTGCCCGGCAGGAGGTCGAGGGAGTCTCGGTGAAGATGTGGGGGGACGAAGATGAGTGCTAGAGGGTGTCTTCCCATTACTAATCTTTCCAACTTTCGGGTTAGATGGTTTGGCATCCTTGGGAGCCTCACCGGATGCTTTTCTCTTCTTGTTATTAACTGGGGCCTGAGGAGGGTTTTGGGCCTCGGCGTTTGCTGCCGATGCGCCTCGCCGGGCGCGAGTCGGCCCCCACAGGTCAAGAGCGACCAAAGCTTCCGCACCAGCCTGACGGGCCCTGGATCGTGTCTGACTGACTGGGGTAGGTGACTTGTTCTTCTTGACCTTGGATGTCGTCTTAGTGTTTTTCGGAGCCTTGGGGGTCTTGTTTGTGTTTTTCTTGGGAGCCATTTTGTTGCTCCTGGCAGCCGAAGCTTTCTAGTGATGAATAAAAGGAGTGGTTATGTGTGGAGATAGAGTCAAATAGATAAATAACGAATGCTCTCACCAGGAGCGTCTGTATGGAACGGTAGAGTGTAGGGACAAATGAAATAGGGTGAGATAGGTCGAAACGTCGGTGTCTGAGCGAGTGTCTTGATCTGCAATTGTTCTGAACACCGTTGGCCCCGAGGGGGGGAGGGGGGGGGGACACTGTTCTGGTTTATGCCAAGTCCAAAGACCGCACTTTGTTTGGTTGGCTGGCGGCCCCTATTTTTGCCAAATGAGCCATCTGAAGCCTATTGTTGGCACAGAAGAAGCGCGTTCTATTTCTATTGGTCGTTCGGTTTCTGAGGACTTCTGGTCAACAAGGGAGGATTGCATTACCCTATCCTCTGCTTTCTTCTCACCCACACCTCTTTATCTGAGGTTCCACCGCCGGGATCTCGAAGCTGTACCTCCCAGACTTTGAGCTTGTAGTTTCCCCTATCTGCGCGGCCAGAGAACAGGTCAAAAGACCAGCCGTGTTTGGGGCAGGTAATTCCCGCACTCAAGACAATGCCAAAGTCTTCAATATCAAAAGGCATGCCTTGAGAGAGTGGGAATGATGAGTGGGGACATTGCTAAAGGTCTCAGCTACAAGACTTGTGCGGTTTTGGGTGCTAGCCGCTTACATGATCGACAGCATGGAATGTTCCTTTGCGCTGGAAAACCAGCACCTGGTCTGTCATGTCGCCGGCCCCTTCGTTCTCTGAAACGGGGACCTCCTTTCCCGACGAAGGATCATCTTTTGGCACATAAAAGACTTTGCATCCCGGTGCTGTCTTCGAGTTGCAGGGTCGAGTGTGCGCGAGGTTGTGGATGTCTTCATCGTCGAGTCCGAGATCGGGAAATGATGAGGTGAGACCCACTTTGAACCACTGTGCTTCTGGCCTCGAAGGTGCTCTAAAAGCTGATAGAAAGTTCATTCTGCGTGGGATACTATTTGAGCCTATGTCTTTGCATCGCCTGTCTAAGGCATGCGATTCGGTCTTGCGAACGCGGACGAAAAGCAAGCTTGAATCCACTCGATCATGTCCCAAACTGACCATGTGACGTGTCACGTGTACTCCTTATCGCAAACTTTCCTCTTCTTCTGTCCCTATTGTGCTCGAGGATCTATTGTTGGCGACACGTGATCTACGGTCAAGAATACATTGTCCAAGTAAGCCATAGAAGAGAACTCCCACAACAAAACAAGATATTTCCAAGTATAGCCATCAAAGGAAAGCTTCCACCAAGCTACTCCTAGTTCCATTCCTAGCAGCCTGCCGTCCTTTAAATATCGTAATTTTTGCTGCTACCTCATCCCGGATGCTCTGGGTCTTCATATTGGCATTTTTCTCTTTCAATTGCTAAGTATCTTTCCCTGTGTCAGAGCCTACTAATCGCTTAACAGCTTTCTCGCATTCTATTCTCAACAAGTCTACAGCCTCTCGCATTACAAGGTTCCAGCATCCTTCCTCTAGTCAACCCTCTGACTGTATCCTGTTCACCCAAACCAAAAGGCAATCCCCCAAAATGGACAGCCCCACCACCCTGCTCAACTTTGACCCCCTTTCCCTCGGTCTCAATGACCCACATCCCCCCAGCTTATCTCCCATCCCCGACATTAGCATCGACCCCGTAATCAATCCAGAAAATTTTGATCTGGCAAAATGCTTCAATGACCGTTACGACCGCAAGTATTAGGTTCAACTCCAGGACTACAAGAGGCGGCTCTTTGAGAAGGCCTAGAACTTTGCTCAAGAAGAGTACGCCGCCACGACCACCACCGCCTACCACCCAACCCCAACTATTAAAATTCTCATCACCAAACTCGAGAGGACTCCCATTTGCAACCTCGTCGGCCGATCCAGCTGCGCGAACCTGGTGGCGGGACAGCTGGTTGACCACCTCTGGAGTTTCATGATGGGCACACCGGCAATCCACACCGTCGCCTGTCTCACCACCTTATCATCCTGTCTCTGCTCCACCCGAAAATTCGCTGGTTCATCCTGTACTGGCTGCAGGTCCCATTTCTTGGGCTCAAAGGGCCCAGACTCGGGTGGCTGTATGTCCCCCCGAGGGCCATCTGGGAAAACGAGGGCAACGGGCGGAGGTGGTGGAGGTGCCCGTTTTATGTGTTTACCGATAACAGCCACGGGTTGAGCTTGGTGGGGAGGGCGTTGCTGATGTACGCGGTGGTGTATCCCGTTACGTATTTCTTGGTGCCGGAGTTGGTTCTGCGTCCCGCTTATATAGCAGAGCTGTCCACTATTTTATTCTTTTGGGGAATCTAGACAGCATCCTGGCTGGGGCTCTGGGTGCTGCGTGCATGTAGCTCAGTTGGGGTCTTTGGCGCTTTATGAAGGGCACTTGGACTCTCTTGTGACCAGCGCATCTTTCTGTTTAGTTTGATCTGGAAGAAGATGTATCTCTGCTGCTTTGGGCTTGTTTTGCTTCTGGCTTGGTAGTCAAACAGTGTCGGGCTCGAGGGCCACAAACACGTCTGTGGGATATGACCGGATGATTATGGCCCGGGGTTCCTCTTTTTCTTTGCAGAGCTGTTGTTCAAACTTGGTGATGCAGCTAGATGGCTGGCCTCTAGTTGCTTTCACTCAGAGTATCAGAATAAGTATGAGAGTGGGTCCTGGTGACGGGCTGTAATCCAAAGGTGAAGATGAGATGAGTTTTGATCTCAGAGCCCCTAATTGTTAATAATCTGTTCCCCGCCACTTTGTCCTCTTTCCATGGCCATCATCTTTTGTTTGGATACGAGAAACATTCTAGCTAGCCATGAAGCATCACGGGGACATTCGAATGGTTCTCTTTCCCTCCTTGAAAAGCAGAGCATTGGTATGTATCTATGTTTTGTTGAAGCTGGCCTGACCAGGTATGTGGGATGGGGACAGCATATCGGCGCCAACCTGTCGTGTGGGACTGTTCCTTTCTAGGTAACTACCGGATCTTGAGCCATGCAAGAGACGGATCCTGTTGTTCTCTTGGCTACAATGACGCAGCACGTACGCGGGCCGACATACTAGCATTTGATGGCGCGCCAGAGTAGGCATGAAGCCTGAAAGAGGTGGAAGCGGTGCACAAATTTATTGAATTGGCTGCTGCATACGGCGGCAAGACACTTGATATGCAACGTGTGAAAGACGTCACAGATGCTCAAGAATGGACTGTTACTAGAGCTTGGCAGCAGTGAAGAAGCCAATATGACAAAGGGCTGATGTCAACCTCCCTCTTACGGCTTGACTATCACGATCATGATCATGATCATGATAGACGGAACGGAACCCATTTTCTCGTATTTCGACAAGACTTGACTTTGCTCAGTGGTGTTGCATGTTGGCGCAACCCCATTGTGGCTTTGCCATTGCCGAGGTGACACGGTTATGTACATCCATATGCATGATTCCTTGGTATTCTTGCTGCGGACTGTTTATGGGAATGATAACATGGCATGTTGACGCATGGCCCTTTGTAAGTAGATTGAGAGTTGGAGTTCATAAGCGATACGCTGGGTAGGAATGCCCTTACGTACAAGAGAAAACGGTTTCATAAGTAGTTGCCCCCTGTGGAGACACAAAAAAAAGCTTGATTGTTTGACTGTGTATAGAAAATGATGATTCAGCAGCGGACATCACTGCTGCGCGGGGATTTGTTGCGAATAACGTGGTGGTCGGCCTACGGGCACCGTTACGAGGGTCGGTTCTGGGTAAGGGGTTCCGTTGCACAGTGCCAGCGGTTGGGGGTGACAATGCAAGTCAGCCGGGAAGACTGCCCCCGGGTCTGCCTCGCCTTACGCACAAGTGAGACCGGAACCAACAACATAACGGCGGGAGGGGATTCGACGGGCCGATGCCTCTTGAGATTTCCCACTGATAAAGTCAAGGTTGGTGCTGTGGGCGATGTGGGGTCAAGGGGGCTGTGAAGTGGTGAGCTAGCGATTTTCATGGCTGATGCAAGGGCCATGTTCCTGCCCAATGCCACGGCAACAAAGAGAGTTGATGCATCTGTCTTGTAGAGAAATTCGATATTCAATATAAGAAATTACTTAAGGCACTTGAGTAAGATAGGTTGTCATTTTAGCAATCAAAATGACGGCAGATCTTTGATACGAACTACCACACCAGTTTTGGTTTCATATCTCTCAGTCAGTCCGTGATAAACAGGCAACAAGTTTCAAGAAATTCTGCTTACATGACAATCCATCCTATCCAGCATACCGCTCACGTTGAAGCTGGTGATACTGATTCCGTAGAAACGTGATGTAACACGTTTGAACCTCGGCCGTGCAAAGAGTAGGTAGAGGAAACGGCATGTGGTAGACTGAGGAACTGGGCCGATTGATAGAATTTCGGGAAGAGAATAAAGTTTGCGGTGCGGGTTCGAAATAAATGGCCGGCGGCGGCGTCGATCTCACCATAATTTGGTTTCGTCGTTGCCTAACATGTCTGACATGTTGAGAATGGAATTGCCATCACCGACTCGGACAGTCAAAAGAATGGACCGTATAAAGAGATGCTCGAGTCGGATACGGGCTGCTTCTTTCGAAATCGGCGGCGTTGATTTACTCGGCTCTCTTGATTCTGCCGAGTGATAAGATGCACACTGAATGACGGCGAATAATAAGATGAGATTTAGCTTGGACTGTCAGCAAGGCAGAGTTCTGGGCTGAAGGGGGGAGACTTTGATGTCAGTGGTCACGGGGTGATCGTTGATTGACCAATCAACTCATATGGTTTTACGCCCGTGCTCCTTCCTGATCTGATTGCTTGGCATTTGGAGAGGCAATTGAGCACTTGATGCTTGGATTGTGGTGTTTTGCGGTGGATAAAGAACAGTTGTGGGTGTCATTCGCCGAGCTTCGCGGAAAGTACATAGCTGCCTAATAGTCTTGGACACAGTCAGCAATAAACTTGGTTGAGTTGACAATGTGGCTCCCAGGAGTCGTTGAATTTAGGTCTACAGAAGCGACAATTAGCCCTGCTAACTCCAATAACAAAGGTGAGACGCCACCCACCAAGGCAAATTTACCCACAAACCATGCTGTAACCCCTATCTTGAAGCCCAATCTCACACCAACCCCGTTTCAGTAATGTGAGGTAGCACCGGCTGGAGGCCATTCATCTAAACAATATTAACACATGCATGCGGCCGCATCTCCGCTTCCCGTCCGCACCACCACTTGCAGGGCCAAGACCGCTAAGGCGACTAAGCCTCTCTACGACCTCCGCAGATGTGGTAATAATTCTATGGATTGGCCCCCGATGTGATGGAGTTTTGATGCTGACATGCCGCTGATTGTACGTTCCACAGACTCCCGGCATCCTCTATGGCCATCATCGGTGTCTACGGGTGTAGGAAAACGCTGTCATGCTCGTTGTTATCGGTCCCTGACCAAGGTAGACGCCGGGTTGTGGCTAGCTCCATCAACTGCCATCCTACCTGACACTTACCGGCAAGTAGTCAAGCAGCCATTGTTGAGAGGAGCCTGATGCCATAGACATCGCCAAGGCATGGAACAAAAGAAGGTCCCCACACTGGTTGCCCTCCTGGTCCCTGGCTTCCGGATTCCCTGTGACACCACGGGCACCGAGAAACGGACCGTGGGTTATTTCGACCAGAACCCACATCCTTTTTGCTGGCCATTCCAACCATGTTCCATTCCAACGTGGCTGTACCTAGCCAATACTTTGATCTATTCAAACTAGCTAAGGATCACGACTTACCTCAGCCCCCTGATACGGCAAGTGCGTCCCATATCCATCCGTTGCCGGAACGTGTCGGCACACCCTATGCGGTGCGACGTACCTATCAGGCTTCAGCAATAACCCCCTCATGGCGGCAAGATTTGTGAGACTCGTCTTATCCAACCTGACATGCCGCGAATGGCAATAGCTCTTGGTGATCCGGGCCCTGGGTCGAGACACTCAAAGCCACCCTCTTGGCACCACGTTCTTTTGGGCCATTTTCCCTCAAATTGGACTCGATGCTCCCACTATCGATCAGGTAGCGTGTATGGCCAGGTGACCCCTCCGAACTCTACAATCTCTGCCTCGGTCACAGCATCGCCGACATCCATCATGTCCTCCTCCAAGAGAACAGGCATGTTTAAAGTCAAGACTCCGTGGTCCAGCGGTGATAGTCCTGTTCCAGAAAGGTGGGTTTGATCCTCCCTATTGCTTGCCTGACAGAAACTGACCTAGGATACTTGAACAACAATAGTTCCGGCCCCCAATCTTTTGTTTTCAGCCTCGACCACCGTCCACGAGCCACAAGGGCAAGCGTGCCGAAAGTGCGTTCCGGTTGTGTTACATGTGGGTCGATGGTCTTGAAATACTGCATAAACGAGAGACCTAATACTGACTTTGTGTTGTTGCTGCAGGCAAGTAGGTGACATCTTGGCAGTTTGT
Organism: Triangularia setosa; assembly: GCA_033296915.1. NCBI lineage: Eukaryota > Fungi > Ascomycota > Sordariomycetes > Sordariales > Podosporaceae > Triangularia > Triangularia setosa. The sequence goes on along the minus strand of MU866175.1, from coordinate 55,204 downwards.
TGGTTGCAGCATGCCAAACGCCATACTAAAACGGTGGTGTGCTTTCTAGGAGACGACACGTCAAATGCGACGAAGCTAAGCCCGCATGCCAGCGGTGCTTGAAGTGGCAAGGGTTCTGCGATGGTTATAGGGCGGCCGAGCTGGCGCCCCCAAAGGACGATAAACGACGGCGGCGGTCCTCCCCATCAGCTCGGTCCGAGACAAGCGATTCGGGGCTTCCCGATAATTTCGAGTCACTACAACTGGGCGACCAGTTTGGTGTCGGGGAAAATTCCTCCCAGGAATCTTCCCAGAACAGCGAATTCGACGACCAATGGGAAACATTCTACTGTGATTGTTGGTCCAGCTTGGCTAATAACCTGGGAGGAGGCTGGTTCTCCTCACGATTGTTCACACAGACCATTCCCCAGATCAGCCAGGATGAGCCAGCTATTCGGTATGCTATTTTGGCCATTGGGGCCCTTGCCTGTTCGCTTTCTCCAAACATTGTCCCAGCAGGCCCTTCGGTTGGGGACGCCAACGATTATCACTATAATGCGGCCTTGACACACTATGGGCAAGCAATCCGGCTTATCCGACTTCAGCAAGAGCCAAACTCTGCTTCGACGCTGCGCGTGGCCGTCGTCGCTTGCATTTTGTTTGCATGCTTTGAGGTTCTGCATGGGAGCCACGAAGCTGCTGTGAATCATATCAGTTTCGGCAGTCTCATGCTTGTGGGACAAGCAGCCGCGGGCCAGATCAAACTCGAAGACGAAATCATGCAAGTCTTTGAGCGAATGGAATGGTCAGCTTGGTCTATCGGACTGATGACCGGCACGGCTCAGGTGCTCATCGGGGTCAACAGCAGGTTCTCCCCAGACGACATGCCCACCAAGTTCTCTGGGTTGGGTGAAGCCAGGCGGTGTTGGGATGCGATTCAACACTGGACGTTGCATTTCAGTCAAGCCATGGGTGGGCCAACATACGCGGACGGGGATTTTCTGCCCGAAATCAGGATAATGCAGTCGCAGTGCGTTGGAATGTTGGAACGATGGAATAGCCTGTTTTGGCCGCTGTATAATTCAGCCAACTCTTCTCGAAAGGGACCGTCCTATTACCAAGCAGCGTCCCTGCTTTTGCAGTCGATCGTGCTTCACGCCTACATTAACACCTGCGGGTTTCAAGACAACTACGCGATCGAACAGATCACACCACAGTTTAAAGAGATGGTTCGTCTTTCAGGGGCTCTCTTGGGTAACCAGCCGGTGTCCAAAGGCTGCAGCGAAGTATTCACTTTGGACAGCGGACCAACCTGCGCGCTCTTCGTTGCGGCAACCAAATGCCTGGATCCCGCCATTCAAGCAGAGGCCACTCTCTTGCTCAGGAGCTACCCGCGGCGAGATGGTTTCTGGGACAGCCGGGCAGCCCTCGGGATACTCGACCAGGAATGCTCATTGGGCGGGGAATACAGCGGTGCTGTTGATCCTGCACTTTAGTACCTGGACCAATAAAATAAGAATTGGGGAGTTTACTAACCTGGCCAATTGACTGAAAGAGGGGATTGTTCGTGACGACGTGTGGGGGGATTCTTGCTGATTGACTCATGTCAGACAGGAATGCTGTCCTGCAGCCCATCAGCACTCAGACTGGCCAGCCTGTCAAATGTGGGGGATCGCATGTAGGCACACACACATACCTTGATACCATAGACCGTTCTTGTACAATATGTGTTTCTTAGTAACCCCACCTGCATATTTTCGGGGCTGACCAAGCCAATCTATCCGAAAGCTTGTTTCTCATGACTATCTAGGGCACAGATCTGTGTCCGAGGTGCCGGATCCTGTTCCTGTTGCTGTGAATCGGTGTTGATGCTCCGAGTGATACCCAAGTATTTTCCAATGACATGTAAACATGTTGAGTAAGCCATTGAGAGCACATGCCTCATGCAGAGTTCTTGTAAACAAAAACAACAAGAAAGAAACCCCCCCCCCCCCAAAAAAAAAGTACTGTTATATCTCGTATGGGTATCGAATCATGAATTTCTCAACTAAGAGGTATCTGATGTCGTAACTGACTTGGTAACTTAGGGTTAGGGTACCCCTAATATTCTCCCCTTTTCCTGAGTAGTAGCGGCTTGGCGGTTCAGCCTTGTGGACCCCGGGCGACGTCAGTGCCCCGCGTTTTCCACTTTACGCGACACGCGACTTTCAACAATTAATTCCCAATGGCCACAGCTTGCGATTTGTGATAATAGTAGAATCATAAACGAAATGATGACATGACGAGGTGATACTTATATACTACAAGACCTCTTTAGCACAGAAACAGTCATCGACGGTCATCGCCACCCCGCAGTCACCCACAATGGCTCTCCCTTTACCATTAGGGCTAACCCACTCCGAGGTTGCCTTCCTGGCCGAAATGGAGCTCGTCACAGTAGTTCCCAGACAAAGGCTAGAAAGCATCGACCTTCTCTCGGTATGTCCCTTTTTCTTTTTGCGCACACTATTACCTCTTTACTAGTTCCCGTCCTAACATCTCTCGTGATCATAGGGAAAAACACCCCCCCTCCGACCGCCACACCGAATCGACCTCCCCCTCTGGCTCGCCCTCCTCCTCAAAAAGCAACGCCGAGCAAACATTGTCCCCCCACCCTGGCTTCACCCAGCCTCCCTCGCCGAGATTGTGCACCGCGAAACAAAGGTCCACCCCCAGTCATTCTCCGAACCGATGCCGACTTCGTCACGAGCGAGGCAGTCGCAACCGGGCTTTGCGGGGAGGATAGGTGGGAATAATAACAATGACGATGAAGTAATACTGTCGCCGCCGTTTCAAAGTAATTGCACGAGTAGTGCTCCCGCGGGGTACCTGCCGTATCACTGGCTGGAGGTTGCCGAGGCGCTGATCACGCACGCGAGTGATGACTTGGGCGGGAATACCAGTGAAATACGGGGGTTGTTGAGGGATCTGGTGGAGGTACGGGCGGCGAAGATGAGGGATTCTGCCGAGACGTTGGGTGCGGAGGGGCAAGGGGGCGTGGTCAGTTTGCGTGGTGTGGGAGCGATGGAGCTGGCGGAGAATAGGGGGTTTGTGCTGGGTGTGGTGGATGGGGTGAGGAAGATTGGAGGGGCGGTGGAGACGGCGAGGAGGGAGAGGGAGGAGGAGATGGATCTCGGTGGGGGGGGAGATGGGGGTAGAGCGGTGGGGGGAGGGTATGGCGGGGATGGGGACAGTGATGATGATATGGGGATTTAGAATACCCGACACTTTGTCAAATGGCAGGCAGAAGATGGGTGGAAGATGGTCTATTCAGGTCTATTTTGCCTATCACGATCTACCACCCCACACTCATTGCAAGAGCCAGTGTCAGAAAGCCCAAGCATCCAACCACCTCTCCATCATCTCCCCGCTCACCGCCTCCATCTCCCTCATTGTCCGGCTTGATTCCTTCGCTTTATCCGTCTCAAACACTCCCCCACCCTCCTTCTCCCCTCTCCATCCCTCAAAGAACTCCTTCAGCTTCAAGGCCGGGTACCGCTCCGCATCGTCCTTGCCTGCCAAACCATCAAGCCACTCCCCCGTCCTGACCACTCTCAGCTCTCCCCTACCTGTCTTTTTTGCATACCCCTGCACAGCAGCCACCATTTCCCCCTCCCAGTCTGCAGAAGAGGGGTTAACAACGTTGTAACACCCCATCACCCCGGTGGTGTTATCCCCGGCGGCCATCCCCAACTCCAGAATAGCCTCGGCAGCGAGGTCGACGGGTATCCAATCCACGCTTTTTTGGCTACCCCCCAGTGACGATGGGATCATACCTAGATTGAGGGAAGTCTGGATCAAAGAGGGCAACCACTCGTGTTTGTTCCACGCTCTCCCAGATCCGTCTGCTCGGCCGGCTAGCTGCCCTACTCTGAGAATAGTGGTAGGAATGGGGGAGTTGGCGAGGATGCAAGAGGCTAGATGCTTGGATTCTCCGTATCCAGTCGGCAGTGGGAGGTTATGGTCTGGTGTGAAAATTTCCGGGACAGGGGAGCTGCTATTCATGGCCGTTGCGATGGAGGAGACAAAGACGAATTTGGCTGGGTTGAGGGACATGAGGCTGGCAGTTCCGGAGAGGGAAGGGAGGAAGGAGTCGAGGGGGAGGTTGAAGTTGACTGGCCAGGCGGAGTGGATTAACAGGTGAGCGTGCTCGAGGGGGGAGTGGGCTTTAGGGGAGAGGCCGAGGGTTGGGTGGGTGAGGTCGGTTTGGAGGTACGTCACCCGGGGATTGTTGGGGGTGGTGGGTTTGGAGCGGTTGAGGCAGTAGATCTGGGTGATGGTGGGGCTGGCGAGGAGGGAGGAGAGGAGGGAGGCGCCTAGGGTGCCGGTGCTGCCTGTTAGGATGACAGTGAAGCCTTTGGGCTTGGGGCGAAATGGGAGGGGTCTGGTGAGGGAGGGGGTGTATTGCCTGATGAGGGCTTCGAATTTCTCTGCTCTGGGGGCGGTGGTGGCTGTTGGTGAGGAACAGAGAGTTCGGCATAGCTGGCTGATGCTGGGGTTCTGGTAGACCAGACTTGGGGAGAGCTTGCTGCAGAGGCTGGGGGGGACAGTGTTCTTGAGGATCATGACGAGCTGAAGGACCTGAAGGGAGTCGAAGCCAAGGGAAAACAAGTTGGTGCCGTCTCTAACGTCCCCACACCGCTTGTTAACACTGTTGACGGCCTTGCGGATATGACCCAAGACCATGGCTTCGTTCGGCACGTCACCCTCAGTCATACCCCCATTAACAGCTGCCACTTTGGCATACATCTCTTCAATCTCCGCCTGATACAGTCGATACGTATTCATCCTCATCACAGTCCCCTTTGGCGTCCTCGGAAATGGCTTATCACCCCTCGCAACCGCTACCATCGGCCGCCACACCTTCGCATGAGCCGGATACTGTTCATTCACCCCCTCCACCGTCTCCCAGATCTGCTCAACCACCACCTCCGCATCCAAAGCTTGATCATACACTTCAACAATCAACCCCGTCTGGAACTGCCCACTCCCAACCAGCACCGCTCCTTTCACCAGCGGATGCCCCTCCACCATCTTCTCAAACGTCACCGGGTTGAGCTTCTCCCCATTGCTCAGCACAACAATATCATCCACCCGCCCTGCATACCTCCACAACCCCTCCCTCGTTGGATGCCGCTCAAATAAATCCTTCGTCCGCCACTCTTCCAGCTCAGGGAAATTGTAAAACACAAACTGGAACCTCCCCTGCTCCCCTGGCATCCGCTTGATCACCAGCTCTGCCGTCTTGTCATCCCCATCAACAGCAGCCTCCATTACAATCCCAGACGCAGGATTCCACTCGAAATACTCCCAGTCTTTTGGGTCTTGCGGGATGTAGCTTGTCGCGTTCCAAATCTCAGTCGTGCCGATCCCGTTGACGAGGGTAATGTCGGGGGAGAGCTGCTCCGCGATGAGGTCGCCGCAGGATCGGGCGAGGGGCGCGCCGCCGGAATAGACGCATTGGATGTCTGATGATTTCAGGATATCGAGGCCCCGCGGTAGGCGGCAAACGTCTTCGAGGATGGAGGGGGTGCAGACCACGGCTGTTGGTCCGGTTGCTTGAATGGCGTGAAGCATCAGCTCGGCTGTGGGCGGGGTGGTGGATGGCAGTAGGACGAGCGGGCGGCGGTAGAATAGAGACCGGACTAAGAGGTTCATCCCAAAGGCGTGGAAAAAGGGCGGCATGGAGAGGATCAAGGGGGTGGTGTACAACGGGTCGTGAGTGTTGAGGCGACCTTTGGGGGTCGGAAGGGCGTCGACTAGCTTGCTGGCGATGGAGAGAACACCAGCTTTGATGGGGATGGGTTTGGGAAGGCCGGTAGTGCCGCTTGAGTGGAGAATCATGGCCGTGTCGAGGTCGTCCATGGCGTCGCCGCACTTGCTTCTATAGGGGGCGACATGGCTGGTAAACTCGAGGAAAGATTCCAGATCTGGGAGTTGGAGGACGTTGACATGGCTGAGCGTCTGGCCGATCTCCTGGGCTTGGCCGGAGCGTTCTTGGCTGTGCAAAAGTTTGGAGCAGTTGGTAGAGGTTATGAGAGCGCACTGGCCCTCCACAGAGTTCCTGGGAGATAATAGCAGGCCCTGCTCTATGTTAGGTAATTCTGCTCACATAAGACATTGATGGTTTGTTATCCACCTTGTAGCCGGTCTTCAAAGCCGCCAGGATGACTATGGGGTACCGAATGTCGTTGATGCCTGTGTAGGCAAGGGGTTCGTTCTGACCTAACGCAGCTGGACCCAGATGTTGGTCAATCCAGTGCGCGAGTCTGTCTACCGCTTGGCTGAGCTGCTGAAAGGTGATGTCCTGCCAAGTGATCTCCTCGATCTTTGCCGACGATAGTGGGGTCTTGACCCAGGTATCATGAGGGATCTCAGCGGCGAGCTGGTCGACAATCCACGTGAGGGAGGGCATGTTGTAGATGGGAAAAATTCTAAGTAAGACAAAATACGAGGGTCTAAAGTAGCTGGGGGGGGGGTCTATTGATGAATATATAGTTGAATTATCAATGAATCTGCGTAACAGGCGGAACATATCAATGTATGACTGGTGTGAATGCCTTGATGATCCAAGCAATCACGACATAGCTACTCATCGGACAACTCTTGTATTTATCTATGGCGATTCTCTTCCCGGGTTTCACCGCCGGAGCTGACTTCACTGCATGTAGATGCTTGGCACGTAAAACTCTACCTCGTTCATCGATGCGGAAGACTGGCCGAGCAGGTAGGGATGTGCTCTGCCTCTCAAGTGCATAAGGCAAAAATGAGTAAACTTACTCAAGCTCAAGCTGGTAGATGAGGTGCAGAGTGTGGGTTTCAGCTGCCGTCTCCTCGAACGTGGCGCCGGAACCACCGATGGTGTCCCACATTGCATCAGCGCATCCCGTGGGGTTTCATAGATCACCGAACAGCAGGCCAATAGGGTTGCCTCCAGGGACGAAAACCGTCATATCGGGCCTTCTTGTCATTGGTGGCATACCTTATAGGAGGGACTGCACTGTGAAAAAGGTCGTAGGAGAAGAGATCCCAGCAGTTGCATTGATTTACTAGAGGGAGCCAACCATTCAGTTGTAGTGTTGAAGACAACGATAATTATTTAGCAGGGCCCGCGCTAACTGCGCCGAACGAGGACTTCCGCGGAGCTTGAAGAGCATTTTGGGTAGGTGTCTTTATTATCGATTCGGCAGCCAATTTGCATCATCAGAATTGAGGTATGATGTCAGAACAGCATGGTAGGTGGTTGTGGTAATCCGAAGCTCTATACACTACATGCAAAAGATGAACTGTGAAATGATACATCTTCGAGATAATTCACTGATTTACCCACCTTCACATTAGAACTCCTAAGAAGCAACCCGTGGCTGAACTTGACCCCCTCATTGCTTTTCTTAACATTCTCCCCCTCGACGTAGCAATTAGGTTGTAACAGCCATCACCCCAACACTGACTCAGAATAGGTATGCTGTTGTACCAAGGTCAGTCATCTCATCTCTCGTTTCAGGGCCCACTTTCATTCAGCCCCTTTTTCCCTTTGACCGCCCTCTTTGCTGTGTATCCTGCTGAATGCGGCTGTCTTCTGCCTTTCTAGTCAAACATCCGATGCATTCGACTTTTAGCTGGTAGAGTGAGAAAGCGAAAAGGCGAAGACGTGAAAAAGGGTATAAGTCGCAAAAAAGGGGTAAGAAAGCCGTTTCTATAGCTAGACTCCGCCTGATGTGTCCCAGTGGCTATTAATGACAACCCTCATTTACAGTGATTCAGATCAAATGAAATGCCAAAAGCACTTTGATAACTTAGAATATACCGACAAAAAATAGAGTAAGGAGCAAAAACTTCTATCAAGTCAATCAATCCCTTTGTCCAAGCTAGAACTAGAGATAAAACTCCATCCCCTTTCCTCCCACCCACCTCCTCCAACTATTCACCCTCCGTCAGCCTCAGCTGCAAGCTCTATTAGGACCGCCGTCACTGCCATGAGGGTAGTCCGTCGGCCTCGTCGTGGTCGCATGATTGCAATTGCCATACCCAGCCCAAACGCTGAAAGTTCGGTCCCTGTAGACACTCCCGGACTTGGGCCCAACGACGCCGCTCCCGCAGCAGTTCTTGACCACGCGAATGACCATGTCGGCGAGAGAGCGGCAGCTCTCGCTGATTGGGTTCCCTTCCTGTTTGGATTGGCCTTGTATCAGTATCATCGCCTTCATACGGTAGGAAAATGACAGAGGGAGGCCCAAACTCACAGAACACAAATACGTCGCCGAAGTATTCTTGCATGTCATTCTCCTACAGGCCTTTGCTGGGGCAGCACACTGGCTGCCCAGGCCATTCAAATACCTGTATGCGTCCTCCAGGTTGTGGAACCCACCCGTGGCCATCGAGCGGCAGTTGAGGGTCTCGGCACGCTTGCCGAGGAGGCGGTCGCGAGCGGCGATGGGGTCGGGGTTGACGACGTCGGGGTCGTAGTCTGGGTTGAGGGCGTGGATTTGACCGTAGATGTCCTCTGCCGTGCCGTAGAGCACGGTGGGCTCGGCGTCGGTGAGAAAGATCTTGCCGGTCCACTGGATCCCGGTTTGAGTGGCGTCGAAGGGGGTGATGTTCTCCGAGCGGGCGGTGGCGAGGCCCGGGTGGGCGAGGACGGAGGGTATGGCGAGGGAGAGGAGGATGGATTTGGGGAGCTGCATCTTTGTGGTGAAGGCGAGTTTGTGGATATACAGGTGAGTGTGAGACTGAGAGTCAAGAGAAACAGCTGGCTGAAGTCGAGACGTGTTGCTGCTGCTGCTGAGAAGACTGAAAACAGAAGAGAGAATAAAAGGCTCTTGTACTTTTCTCACAGAGCTTTCTGTGGTCGAGGTCTTTGACACCCCATTCCAGCCAGTGAAATATTCCGGGAGGGTTAGAGATTCACGATGTCACGTTGTGAATAGCATAGCAGGCATCGGGCAGTGGCCAAGCTGTTAATGGCCGGAGGCGGATCATGACGGACGCAGTCGGAAGTTATAGCGGCATATCCATACTTCGATTTCCTCCCCTTGCAGTGGCTTGTTAAGACCATGCACCAAGAACTCCACAGCGGTGAGCAAAGGTAATAGACGGAGTGTAATCCTCTCCGGTGATGATGGTGCGAAAATAAAGTCTGGCCAGCATTGTATCAGATCAGGATAGACACACCCAGCCTTAAGCGAAGGCACCAACGTTGTAGTAGTAGCCTTGTGGGCTCCTGGGTGTCATATACAGTACAGTAGCGTCTCTACAGTGATTTGGTGGACGAGTAAGGTTGGTCCCCGGGTCCTTAGGGCTGACAGCAATAAACGAGGTTTTAATGCCGTCGGGAATTATGATGCGAGTACGGTATCTTTGGATGCTTTAGACGACTGTTGGTGTTTTCGACGAGACGGGCTCCGTTCCGAAAACAAACAAACAAACCCCTATCGTTTCTAGAACATCGACGGCGGTACTAGAATGCATGGATAAGGCTTTGCGGCACAACAGCACTTGGCTGAGATGAGCATTTCGGCAGTGACCGTTTTGAGATGGCGCATGGTGCAAGAAATGACTGCTTCTGGACGAACAATCAATCTCTCCCTTCAAGGGATGTTCAACGTGTAAATAACTTATGTATTTCTTCAGAAAATCATATCGACTCTATCATACCCGTTACGAAAAATCCCCAAACGCCAAAGCAATAACCCCGAGAGTGGCAGTCGTGATGCCTTTACTTTTTGTCACTTGCCACCGCCTCAAAGATCAGTTCTAGTACCAGAACATGAACAGACATCACAGTCCGCAGCGCTCACAGTTCGCATTCCCCATCTCACCTCTCGTCACTTGTCATGTTTGTTTACCAGTTTTTGAACTCCTACCAATGCATATACACCATGCTACTCAACCTTCCCAGAAGCTATTTTGGGGGCCACAGCACGCGTGCCAAAGACACATTGTTGTCAGGCCTTATATTATCCGCAACCCGTATCTTTAGACGGGGGCGTGAGTGAACAAATACGAGACAGATTCGCCTACAAAGGTTAGTACAAAATGCAGTAAAAGGGAAGAAACTAGAATTACCATTGTGGGTACGACGGATAGCCTAGCGCCAGAGTCAGCATGAAAGTTCTCTGAGAAAAAGTCGATTGGTGTAAAAACATACCTCGGCAATAGTTGGGCTAATGTCGATGACACGGAGCTTGGGGCACCTCTGAACCTTGTCGCCAAGTGGCACTGTGTTAGTCACAACGAGGGCAGAAAGAACACTGCCGTTGAGCGTCTCAATGGCGTTGCCGGACAAGATGCCGTGGGTGACAAGGGCCAGCACCGACTTGGCGCCGTTCTCCTTGAGCACTGCAGCGGCCTTGACCAGAGTACCGCAAGTATCAGCCATGTCATCAACAAGAATGGCAACCTTGTCCTCGACGTTTCCGACGAGAACCATGCGGCCTACAACGTTTGGCCTGGGGCGTTCCTTGTGAATGAGGGCGAAAGCAGTATTGAGATGATCGGCAATCGAGGTAGCGCGCTTGGCACCGCCGGCATCGGGTGACACAATAACGCAGTCTTCTGCGTTGAAGTTTTCCCTGATGTAGCGGAGGAAAGAGGGCTCGGCATAGAGGTTGTCGACCGGGACACTGAAGAAACCCTGGATCTGAGAAGCGTGGAGGTCGACAGTCACGATATCTGCGCCTGTTAGCATGGCGCTGTGAAAACGAGTGCGATTCTCTTACGGTTTGCGCCAGCCGTCTGTAGCATGTTTGCGACCAATCTGGCGCTGATCGGAGCTCTGGACTTGTCCTTCTTGTCCTGACGAGCATAGGGGAAGTTGGGACTGCAATGGTCAGCACCCGCATGCGTCATGGCAAGAGGAATTGGCGCAATTCTCTGGACTGAATGCTCTTACATGACAGCCGTTATCCTCCTCGCACTGCGCGCAAAGCCAGAAGGTCAGCAATCCCGATGCTCACTCGGTGCAAGTGATGTTGTTGCCCACCTAGCAGTTCTGCAGGCCGAGATCATAATCAACAGCTCCATCAACCCTTCGTTTACGTCGCCGGTCGCGGTGGACTGCACAATAAAGACATCCTCATCGCGAACCGACTCGCCGACGGTGAAGGAGGTTTCTTGGTTGGAATAGTTGAGCGAGATGGTTCTTGCCACCTCAATGCCGAGTCTGTGTGAAGGAGGAATCAGCAAAGCGCGCTCTATTACACCGTCGTGCTCGTTCCCGTCCTCGCCTCGCCGTGAAAGGTATTCGTACCGCTTCGCAATCTTGTCGCTCAGCTCCGGGTGGCTGCGGCCACTGATCAACTTGATCTCGTTCGCCATTTCTGCCGACATGATGAGAAAAAGAATCGAGAGGGGCCTGTCTGCGTCAGACAAGACCCGAACAAATCGTCAATTTTTTTTGTCTGCAGGTTGCGGCTGTTAGCGGGGAACATCGGCTGCGGGGGTGCGGATGGTTGCTGCGAGAATGCGCAGGTGCCAAGAGAGCAACGCTGACCGGGGTTGTTCTTACATACCCGAACGACGGAGAAGATGGCGTTGACAATAAAAAGAAGAGCGAAGGTGTGTGGTCAGGAAGTCAACGGGTAGTCTATAAAGCTCCGCTGCGACGGCCAAAAGAGAAAAAGTTGAAAGAAACGATGGATACAGTGGAGATAGGTCCAGTCCGAGCTTCCCCAGGTACCTTGCCATCCCGTACTCCACTAAGCCGAGAATACCAGTCTTATCGATAGCTGGTGGCCATGTCACGCACGTGAACTCTTCTGTTTTCAGTAGGATTACTATTGAGATTCGCATCTCTACCTATCCCGTCTAAGAAATCGCTCCCCTCTACAGATGGATAAATAGTCCATAATTGAGGGGCCTCAACTTATTCTCATGCGAACGCCCACCTATACCTTGGCTGCACGTTGACGAACCACTGGCCAACACGGTGCAAACTTTGTTCAACGGCCGGAAACCTTCTGTTGCACAGCATATCATCCACCGGTAGCGACGCAATCCGCCGACCTGGGAGAACCGCACATGGGCACAGGCAGCTGAGCCATGAGCCAAACAAACAGAGTTCCAGCTTCGCTTTTCCAACTTTTCCCGGTTATCCATCACCATCGCCAGCGGCTCTTTGACCATCTGAAGTTTCAAGTCCCCTGTTGAGGGGCGGAAAGCAACCTTGGATACCCCTGGCACCTTCGGCTGTGTTATCAAGGTGCTTAAAACATGCGAATGTTTTTGTTTTCCATCATGACCATCTAATAGCCAGACCAAACGCCTTGCTGCATCGCATACAGAGCGAGCCCATAAACAAAAGTCTTTATTCCATGATGAACCCCTTCTTGGCCGTCTCATCAGCCTTCTCCCCCTTCGCCGTCTCATCAGCCTTCTCCCCCTTCGCCGGTTCAACATCCCCCGTAACAACCTCATCCAGCACCTCCTCCCCAGCCGGGCCACTAACCTTGACTCCCTTCAAGTCCTCGTCCTCCTCGTCCTCCTCTTCCACCTTGGTCTCCTCATGACCGTCTTTGCCGAGTCCACCGCTGCCCATCGCATACTCCTGGCTCTTGACGCTGCTGGCTTTACTAACACTCGCACTCTCGGGGTCCTCCACCCGCAATCCAAGCCGCTTTTGAGCAGTCGGGTTCTCTGTCCCATCCCCTTTCCAATCCGCAGGCTTCATCTCGGGCACAGGGCTATCCTCCCCTGGCTCATGGATGACTACTCCAGGTGCTCCGCCGCCGTACTCAATATCACTGACGGGCGCAGTCCGCCAGACAACAGAGATCCTGTCGCATGCTCTTGTGCCACGCTGGCTTGACCCTTTGATGCCGTCCATCTTGTCCCAATCAATGGTAAAGACACCGCTATCATCTGGTTTGCCACCTTGCTCAGGACCGTTGCCCTCGAAAAAGGTGTTGAACCACACGTGGGCAACAGCTGTAACCATTGTCAAACCAATGTTTCCCGGTGCTTTATTTCTTCGCTCGACCGAGATGTTGACGTCGCTGTTTGGTATCCAAACCGGTTTCGTGGGCTTGAAGATGACTGCTTGTCCGCCCGGCTCTGACGGATCAGCAAAAGAGAAGGTGCCAGCATTCTGCAGGCTGGTTGTCGACTGCGACCGCAATTCTGTTTTGCTTGGAAGTGACCCCTTGTTCCCCTCCGCCTCGGAAGCAGCCCCCTCGGGCATAGCAATTGTCTTACTCTTTTGCTTTGCAGCCGCCCCCGTCGCCAGCTTATCCAAACTCGTCGTGGAAGACGCCGCTGACGCATCCTTCTTCCTCCTTACCGACAGCTTCTTTTTCAAACCATCCTTCAACTTCTTCGACGAGTTCCTCGACAGTTTTCCCTCCCCGCTCCCATCATCCTCCACAACCCCCGTCCTGACCCCCGGCTCCTCCCTTCTATCCCTCACCTCCTCCTCCTCTTGCTTCACACCCCCATACATATCCCACATAAAGTCCTTGATCCCCCCACCTCCCGGCGCATCCCCCTGAACCACCACCCTCTCCTCCTTTGTAAAAGTATGAAAGACCCGAATCTTCTTCCCTTCCTCCACATACCCCTCCACCTCCACCTTGACCCCGTTCCTCAACCCCCAAACATGCACCTCCAGTATCTCCACCGGCTGATCGCGATACACCTTCCCCCCCTTATTCGCCCACCGATCCACATACCCAACCCACCTTAACTGGCTCGGTATACTCACCCCCTCCCCAAACCCAACCCTCATCCTCCTCTCCGTAAATCTTTTCAGTGCATCCTCCAAGTTCCATCCCTCCTCCGCAATCAAATAACTGCACGCCATCGTCCCCGACCTCCCCTTCCCAGCCTTGCAGTGCACCACCACCACCCTCTTCTCCTTTACTTTGTCAACCTGCTGTTCTGCTGTTCCCTCCGCCGCTTCAACAGAAGACGCAGCAGGATTCAACCACTGCCTCATGCCCCCCACCACCACCGGCACGACGCAAAACGGCGGGGGGTGGTGATCCGGCCAAGGGTAGTGCCTCACCCGCCCATACACCGCTTCATCAGGGTACCCCGTCCCCTCAGCTCGAAACTCCCAGATCATCCACTCTTTTCCGTGGCGGGAGTCCAGGAAGGAAACCAACCGGTCGAGGGGGTTGCGGTAGGCTAGCTGGGGGTAGGTTTGTGATGGGCCGGACCTGTTTTGAACCACATTAGACAAGATGTCAAGCCGGAGAGATGGTGGGAGACAAACGTAGCAATGATATTTTTGGTAACATAGCATAGGTCTAACCCCGTCTCTTGGTGTTTGGCGCGGGGTCCGGCGACGAGCTGCCGGAGGAGTGAGGCCATTCTTTGTTGTAAATTGATCTTGGACTGTGCTATAAACTCTGGCAGTGAAGGAATAAGTCACAGAAAATACACAGAGAACAAATGGACCATCGAAGAAAGGTCGCGCGTGTACACCAAGAACACCCGAAAAAAAGAGGCAACCCAAATCGCCGGGCCAGGCCAGCTATCGTGCGCGACGTTGCAGCGCTCAATCCAATGCTTTGTCACTGCCTCGAGCTCCTCCCTCAGCGCGCGCACCGACGTCATGGTTGGTGTGCCAAGTGGGGTTCAAAGGGACCTAGTCTTGGCAACAGCTCTTCAGCCACATCCACATCACCTGCTGACAGTTACATACACATACATCACCACATCACTTCAGCTACTTCATGGTCATATCATCCTAATCACACTCTCATCGGTCATAGGTTACCATTCGCAGCATCGCACTCTTTGCCCTAAAGACACAAAAAAGACTCCTGATACAAGGGGTGCAAGAAGAAATCAACACTGAAGAACCTGATCCTGGCTCATGCGTATTTCCCCAGCCAAACTCCTCACCAGAAACGAAAACGCAATACCAAGAAAGAAAGGGCGTCCATAACCTATTGAGACCTAGAAATGTAAACACTACTGCCCCTCCAAGTAACTACCCGCCCACCGCCACTTATCCAGCTCTCTGTTTTGTTTCTTCCGTCCTACTCCCATCCTAGTGATAATTGTAAATTGCTTCACCGGGCGCTCATCCTCCTCTCTCTGATTCACCAAACCACCGTTCGGTCTATTTGCTCTCCGACTTGAGCATAATTCGCCGCCGAATGTTTGTATTGTCGTGTCGTGAGGATCTCAAGGCAGAGACCCAATTAAGACGACTTCTTGGGGACAGCAGCGCCGTTGACGTATTTGCTGACATCAGTCACGCTGTGGAACTGCCTAGCGGCGCCCTTGACAGCGTCCCAAGCCTGGCGAGCAACGGGAGGAGTGCCCTGGGCACCAATCAGATTATCAACGCGGGCCTCGAGCTGGGCGAATGAGTTCTGAACGTGGCTGCTCTGGGCGAAGCGGGCACGGAGGAAAGCCGTGTAAATAACGATCAGGATCCACGAGCGGCGCTGGAAGAAAAGGGCGGAGAGGAGGATGCGAGCCCAGAGACCAATCTCGAGGCTGGCAACAACCGACATGGAGGCGTCGTAGTACTTCTTGACAAAGCTGCCGATGGCATCAGCCATGGGGTGGGGCGCATACTGAGGCTTGCCGTTAGGGGAAGCGGCGGCGCCAGGGGCCAGCTTTTGGGGAGGAGCGATGGTTGGGATAACGTTGGCACGGGTGTATGTGGCGACGTGGAAGATCGAGTAGATGCCGTACGGGAGGAGGGCAAGAGGGTATTGGGGCATAAAGAGCCAAACGAGAGCCATCACTGAATTGTTGTTAGCAAAGCCCAACCTCGTTCCACCACCAAATCAACATACAGAGATACTGGACGTTCTCATCCGAGAGGTAGCCCAGGGGACCGCCAGGCTGCTTGGCGCCCGTCTTTTGGCGAGCCCGCCATGTCTTGTACACCACGATGCCGTATGTGCTAGCCGCGGCAATGAAGGCAAACCGATAACAGAACTGGGCCATGCCGCCATAGTAGTTAAATCGTAGCCACGAGAAGGCATATCTGGTGATGCAGAGGATAAGGACGGCGTGACTATGCACAGAGGTCAGCTCCATTTTTCCGGTTCGCGGATTCCGGCGCCCCGAGCTCCATGTTTGTATTGCACAGCGTGGCAGCATCGACGTAGAAATCGGATAAGGGCAGCTCAACATACCCAGCAAACCAAGCGACTATAAGCATCGACAGGTTAGCGAGGAACTCTGAAAAGATAGACAGCGGCCGGCGGCAGAAGCGAGACAAAAGCAGCGAGAGCAATCAGAAGGGAATGCACACGTACACTGCAAGGTTGAGGCCAGTTTTTGCAGCCTCTGGGCGAGAGGCATGTCGGCCGGCGGCGGGGGAGCCATCGTGACGGTCTAGGGATAAAGGTAAAAGTCTTTGGGCCGAGAGGGCAGAACGGATTGCACGTTGGTTGTAGTTGTCGGCGTTGTTTGAAGCTGTCGGCGTTGGTGGTGATATCGAGGTGGGAGCTGGAGGTGGCTGGTGGAGTTGTTTCGTACGTCTTCGAAAAAAGGTGGTGTTTTCCGATGGAGGCTTTGGGCGTGCGCGGGAGTTTTAGTGGGACGTGCGTCACTGGCACTCTTTGCCCAGCTGCAGGGGTCTAGCGCTGCTTTGATGGATATGGCGGGAGACTGCGTTGGAACTTCGAGAGCCAGTTGCTATCCGTACTGATTAGGTAGAGTGATTGGATTCGGGTATCAATAACTAAGAAAAAATGAAGCAAAGGAAAAAAGTGCGCGCAGTTCTAGACTGGGAGAGAAAGGTTAAAAATCAATGCACACAGATTGTCACCAGATTGTCGTCATCACCGGAAGCTCCCAGCTGACCGGAAACTTGGCAACCTAGCTTGGACATTCTCGAGAAGACGCTGGAACATGCAGGGACGCCTTGTTTTCTCCAACACTACCTACGCTGCCGAGTGATTCCGATCCATAGTCAATTATGCGCGACGGCACTGAACATGTCGAATCCGCATTCTCGTCTTTCAAGTCTTCTGTTCAACTCCGTTGCAAAACGGTAAGGTAGCTCTCAAGCTCCAACCCCACCAAGCCAGAATGGCCAATCAGGGCTCTACTTAACATCCCGTTTGGCATACATACACTTTATGCCAGCCATGAGCCCTCACTGAGAGCTAATATTCTGTACCTCCTACTCAGGAAAACTGGCACACGACACCCGTTGTGTGCCCATCACGAGTCTTGCAAACAATTCACGAGTAGCACGCAGGATAAAAACGATAAAAAGTGGCTATTTGGTCCATAATTCCCAAACCCCAGCGCCCAGAAAAAACTACTACATTTCCTTTGGGGCTTCTCACAGCCGTGTCTCCGCCGGCAAAGGCCACCCAACATCTTCCCTCTCTATCTCTTCTGACTTGAACTGGGGGAGTGTAGTCACCGGACTTTCCGGTGGCGGTTGATACGGAACTTCTAGGGGGTCCTTCTCCAGTGGGCTCGTGAGGATATCGCCATAGATCTTCTCGGCGCTGTCCATAAAGTGGGAGGACGCCGTCCGCCGACTGATCGCCCTGCTGATAGCAATCGAGGAGGGTGTCATGCTGGGTTGATACCGGGCTGACGCGCTGGACGCGTCAGATGTCGATGCTTGATGGCCAAAGTAGCCTGACTCTACTCTTGGTGGAGGGCTAGTGTGGGAACGGAGCCTCGTGCGAGCTGGCGGCGGCCTTGCCATCCTTTGCGATTTTGAGCGTGGCAAGGCCTGCGCTGCCCTTTCTAACGACAGGCGCGAAGGGGGTGGTGCTGCCATTGCCTGCGGCGATGGCAGGAGCATTGCTTGTATCGGTATCTCTCCCGACCCAGGCGACGGCGGTGTCGGTGGCAGCTCCTCCACATCGTAAAAGTCTGATGGGTTCGTTGGGCTTGACTCCATCCGTCTAGGTGGCCTTTGTTCAAAAGCAGTCCCGGCATCACCCTCGTCCCTGTCTTCATACTCAGGTTGCTGTTGCGCAGCTCGCTGACCCCCTGACCCTTGGGGGCTTGGCAAGCCTTTCACGATGTAAGAGACGATGGCTCGATCAAGCGCAGCATTCACTTCATTTTCTTCCTCTTGCTCCCGCTGTTTGGCTTTGCGACGTCGAATAAAGAGAAAAAAGGCGAGCAACGAGATTAGTGATGAACCGATGACCGATGCCGCGACTGCAATGCCGACGATAGCTGGCGAGACACTAGATTTGTCTCCATTGTCTACTTGTGTCTAACGAATGGTCAGCCTTACTATCAAAAGCAAAAAATGTGTCGCAAAGGCTCACCCGAGAGGTATCATTGCTCGTCCTTGGAATTGTTGAGGTCGCGAGTGCCAGAGCCTCGCTTATACTGCTGGCAGCCGACTCTTCCACGGCAGAGAGCGCGTTGGCAGCAGAGGCCTCCACCACCGCCAACGCACTTGAGGCTGATGCCTCTGCAACCAACAGCGCACTAGAAGCCGAGGCGGCGAGATGTTGGGTTGTAGATTGCAACTGGTCTATGGAAGTTGCGAATTCTTGAGACAGATACTCTGCGCTGGCAGATGCCGAAGCAAGTGCCTGTTGCAGGGAGTCTATCGACTCGAAAAGTTCCGTGATGTCGAGAAAATCGCGATCGTGAAGGCTCGCACTTGCCGTCACCGTGACGGTATAGGTTGTTGAGGTGGTTGAAATGATCTGCTGAGAGGGCTTCGTTGGTGTCGGTGCTGTCGTTGTAGTTGTCCTGGACATGTAGTTGACCTGAGCGCCGACATCTTGGTGTCTACGGGTGAAGGTCTGGGGTCCAAGTTGTGGCGAAACACGTATTGTGTCCGAGTTATACTCGACGTCGTTTGAAGGGGAGGTTCGAGTGGCGGCGCCATCGCAAAGAAATGCTATTGAACAGACGAACAACCCAAGCAACATATCTGGCGGCCACCTTCTCTGCCGTATCATGTTGAGACCCGGATGATGGAGGACCGAGACGCCATTGATGCATCTCGTCCGCAGAATCAACAGCACCTGGGCAGACTAGATCAAGGCGAACACAAATGGGAAGCCCTACATCGAGCTAACGGTGTTAAGCGTACAGAACCATGCTCGATGGAAAAAATACCGGAGAACTGGGTCACTCGACACATTCATCACACACCAAGACCAGGCAGTTGCTTGGATATCTGGTCAGCCGTTGAGGCGTGTTCGGCGTCACACTAGGAGACGGTAGGGGATCATTGGGCATTCCATGTTTACTTTTGCCTCCGGTGGGGGGGGCCGGAAACGGCTTGGAAACCTCAGGGGCGTTGAGCAAGTGGGTGGCGGTGTGTCGGTCCCTGTCATGAACTTCGGATGATGGAAAACACCACACTCAGCCAGCTGTGCGACCCTCCCCAAGACAACGGCCCTCGTAACTGATGGGCCGATAGGTCAGGCACGTTGGACACATGGAACTCGGGTATCGTAAAACATGAGATTGAATTATCTGTCAAGATGTCAATAATCTTGCCTCAGGCCCGCTCATCGCTGTGTAGAAAGTCACAAACCACACTCGAGTCAGTCCCTTTCCCACGCCGCCTCACTTGAAACTGACCGCGTCAAGTCCCTTTCCATTCTCCACGGTCGAAACTCGGAGTGATCACTGCTCGCCAAGGTAAAAAAAGACGTAAAAGAAATCACGGAATCCTCTCTTGCAGATCCAGGATTGCATCACCCGTCCAAAACCGAGAGATAATCCTCATAGAAAAAGCCTCGAGGTTGAAATATGATTTGTGAACTTGCGATGGCTGATGTGCAGTTTGATGTGATCCAACCTTATCCGCCTGTCAATAACCAACTCGCCAGCTGCCAAACTGCTCTGGCAGCCCTGCCCAATAAGAGCCCCACCCCCACGTTCCAGGCCTTCCAGCACCCACATCCTCGCCATCAAGGTTCCCTCTCCCAAGTCCACAATCGAAGCTATTCACACCTTTTCTCTCCCTATCAACCCCCCCCCCCCCCCCCCCAAATACCCGCCGCCACAATGACAACAATAGTCTCCCTCCCCCGTCTCCGTGCAACAACCCTCTCCACCCTCCTCCTTGAGTCCCCAAACCCATCCTCAATAGCCATCGTCGACGTCCGCGACGACGACTACATAGGAGGCCACATCCGCGGCGCCCTCAACTTCCCTTCCCAGACCCTAGACGCCACCCTCCCGACCCTCATACGCAAGCTCGAAGATAAAGAAACCGTTGTCTTCCACTGTGCGCTCTCGCAGCAGCGGGGTCCTGGTGCTGCGCTTCGGTATCTGAGGGAGAAGGAAAGACTTGCGAAGCTTGATAAGAAACAACAAAAACAAAAAGAAGAGGAAGAGGAGAAGGATAAAAAGCTGGCTGTGGAGCAAAAAGTTTATGTTTTGGACAAGGGGTTTGTTGGGTGGCAGGAGTTGTATGGGGAGGATGAAAGGTTGACGGAGGGGTATAGGAAGGAGTTGTGGAAAGATGGGTATTGGATGTGATCAGTGGATCGAGAGGTTCTTTTGGGGAAAATGATGGACTATTTGGCGTTGGAGAACTGCGGATTGGACCCAAGGGAAGATTAGCATCATAGTTAGCCGGAGTCAAGGATCAATTTGATCATCGAAGTAGGCGTTGGCCTTACCACTATATCCGCCCTCTCAGTGTCATGTCACAAGCACGTATGCCCATACATTGTCCGCACATCAAGGGCAACATCAAATTATTTAGGAATTAATAAGAGCACACCCATCCAGCTATACACATTATCCATCGTCGACACTCCTTCACTCAGCCCCACCACCCAGCTCCATCATTCAGCCTCCATGAGCAAACTTCCTCTCTGTTCTCTCATACTCCAGCTCGCATCTTCCATCGATAGGACGAACGACAAAGACGCGCTCATCCCCATCATGATATGTCCCACCAGTCGGCGCATACTTGCCATATCCATCACCCTTGCATTGGTGCATCACCACCCACACTTTCTCAACTGGGGCATAGCAGGGCTTGCCAGAGGAGCAGTCGATGCCCGAGAGCCGAGATAACTAGCAAGGAGATCAATACCATTCAGGAAGACACTCTGTCAAGACATGCCTCTGGCAAAGGGCTATTCAAGGGCCCAGGAATCCCCGCCATAAGAGCAGGAGGTGGTGTAAGCTGCTGTTTGGTATGCGTATTCTAAACCACATAGGTGTCCTCCAATTCTTCGGGCCAAGTTCCTTCGTATGGGCCCCGCGTCTCCAGCGTGGCGTCGTACCTCATATTGCATCCTTGACCGAGCGGATGAGTGACGATGATACGAGAATCTTGGTCAAACTGCATCTGGCCAGAGGAACTGATACCAAACTTGCATTGGCTAAAAACCTCACCAGCGGTTTCGGCCAACTCCCTCCATAGCCTTGTCTTGGTCAAATCGGAGTCGTTGCACCAATACGCGCCGCCCGTTGATCGTGCGCACATAATAGGGATGCACTGCTTCGGACGGACGACGGACAACTTTTTCATGTATGTGGAGTGTTTGAACCTCGGTTTCCACACCATTCCAAGCCAGGTATAGTCCACGGGCATGCCTCCAACCAGGACACAGTCTGCCTTCTGAGGCTGAGGATTAGCAAATCTGCCAATCATCGGCGGGATGGTATAGTAGGGGTCATACCGGCTTCTGGTCTGTGGTAAACGGACCATACACGGTTGGGTTGGGACTAGTTGGTTGATCGGCATCTTGCTTCTCGATGGGTGCCTCCTAAGCAATGTGAGGATGCAAGGTCTCGTGTTCACTGGGTACGCTAGGCGGCTCCAAGAGTTCTTCGGGTATGAGGTTGGGCTCTACAACCAGAGGCTGGGGTTCTGGAGGTGGTGGTGGGCGAGCCTGGAGGATTCAAGTCAGTCTGGTTCAACTTCTGCTTGGGGCAGAGGAGCGGTCGCACATACCGCTGCTAGAGCTCCTGTGCTGATCACAAACGGAGAGACGGCAAGACAAGAAGATAATCTCATGGCCGTGGTTTTTGCTTTGGCTTCCAGCGTGGATATTGTGCTTTTTGAAGAGAAGGGGACAATAATAATGATACTTGCGGAACAAGAATCCAGAGCAGGGGACAAATGCCAAAGTAATGCTGTTGAGCTGTTGAATGGAAGAGTTGATCAACTGAACTCAACTGTTTAGTAATGTCCAGACGGACAGCAGCCAAGTGACAGAACAAGTAGGAAGGCATATTACTGTCATGAGGATGATGACATCAGCTACAGAGGTACACTAGGAAGGAATCAGCTCTCGGCAGAGGTAAGCGACAGCCATCTGCCAAATAGGTTGGAAGGAACGCTGGTACCTCAAAAAAGGGCCAAAAAGAGACTGGATGTACCAGGATTCGAACCTGGGGGCGTTCTAATAGAGCATACTTGTAACTTTGGACTCCTTGCAGCCGTTTTTATCATTCTAACAGCTGCAAGGCAACAAACACTTTTTGAAACTGAGACGTCTCAACCACTAGACCGTACGCCCTGCTTTTTTCTTGTTACTATTATCTTCGGTTCTGCATCTTGTAAGCTCCAGTCACCAGCTTTACCCACGTACCGGATTGCTTGCCTGAACTACCTACTTGATGGCGAACCAACCCTCTTTGCAGCTTTTTCCATCATTCCACAAGTCAACGCTGATCATTTTGAATAGGCCCGGAGCACTGAACCCCCTGGCTGGTAATTCTGGATGAACATCAAATAGACCTGACTGGGATCTTTCAGATTGGGGCTTTTGAGACGCTGCTCAAATCCTTTCTACCTTGAAGGATCTGTGAGTTGCCTTGACCCAGATAACTTGTCGATAGGTCAAGGGGCTTTATTGGCCCTTTGGACACCAGCCCTTAATTGTGAAGCGAGCAAGGAAGGCTGGCCAGCCCTGGGTCGTGGATAATGCTGTGGCCAGCAGCCAAGTCTCTAAAATACTACGCGGGTTGGGGAAAGTAGCTTGGGAATGGTTATCTGTGAATTTGGACTATAACACCATCCGGACCATGACCAGGAGGGGAAACCTTGGTGCCTTATGGACGGTTTGTGGGCTTGACAAAGCATCGCTTCCCGAGCTGCCGGGTACGGAAGGCCCCAAGTGTGCAGCCCAAGAGCTTATCCGAAATGGGCAAGCAGTCCATCGAATGCTGTGAGCACGTCATGTTCCTGGGTTATGTTTGCGGCGTGTGTAAAGGTCCTTATACGTAGCTAGGTGCTGCTGGGTATCAATTCCTCAAAGCCAAATCGACTTGACCTCCACCTTTTGGCGTTGATGCTCGTGCCTGTTCCCCACTTCCTCTCCGTCCAAGACATACTCTTCCTCCTTGCCCTTCAACACAAGGTGCTTTGACAGTTTCCTTTGCTTGGAGTGCCTGTCTTGACTAATGGCGTAGCTTCCGAGGCCATGCCCTCCTTGTCGGTGCCGCCGTAATGAATGCGCGGGTTCATTTGAGATTGGTGAAGTTACCTGGTTAGATTCACGCATGAGGAGGGACGCCGATTGCCAGTGCATGTTTGTGCGCAACATGGCTCTTCCTCCGTCTGTCCTCCGCCCGTCCTCCACCCGTCTTCCATTTGAAGCACCCCGTCACAAAGGAAGAAAAACTGCGAGTTGCTGAAGAGCAAAATGCGCCGAGAGAAGAACATCTCCTGCAGCGTCCAACCCCGCTTGAATCACGGCGAGATTTACAGCGTCTCCGATAGTGCCAGCGGGCAAGAGACGAGCGCGTAGCTGCTATTTGTAAACATGAATGATGGCTTCCCACCCCGTGGTAGAGACACACCCGGAGTTCCGGCGCCGGCGTTAGGCGAATCTGCGACTATGGTCAAAGCCGCGATGCTGTTGATGTTGCCATCTGTGGGAGAAATATTGCCACGTCCCTAGAGTCGTCCTAAAGTATGTAAATGGCGTCGATCAATAGGAAGCGGAAGCCCAAATAGGTGGTAACGACAATGGCGTCCTCGATGGTTTGTGCTGCTTTTATCAACCGACTAGCCAGGCTCTGCTTGTTGTTAGTTTTAGTATCTCCGGCTGGCCCCAGACATAGCTTAGGCATATGTAACCGTATTGCGTGTTGGCTATGATGATGCGGCGATCCTGGTTATCAATGAGGCGAATATGTTGAGAGTGTATCGGAAAGGGCATGCCGCCAGTGGAGCCGCAGCTGATAGCTGTTCTTAAAAGGCTCGCCATCAGCCATGATAAACATGTCATCGACGGCATTCTCAGGACCTGGGACAGTCATCCTGAAATTGTTGATCTTGTTGTGCTTGGTGATGATGTCTAGGATAAATCTACAAAAGGTGTATTGATGAACGGCACCGGGGAGCTCTATATATGACCATCAGGCTGGCTGCGAATTGGAAGGCACCACATCGTGCCAAGCTCGGGCAGCAAATCAATTGCCAATGACTAAATGGCTTCTCTGCCTACATAGATACCCGGGCTGTTTCCACATCGGCTTAGCCTATCAACTGCAGACATTTTGGCAATGGTAATGGCAATTGTTAATGTTGATCCTTCAATCTACTATAAGAGTGTCGCTGCCCGCACAGACACTTACACACCCAGCTCAATGCCACCCTCCCTCCTCTCTTGTCTCCTGACCTCCTCTCGGAATATATTCCTCCCCTGCTGCTGTCCTTGACCAGCCATCATATTAACAGCATTCATCCTCAACCCTTGGATATCCGTCGTCACGACTTTAATGTCCTTCCCTCTCAGCCCACCGCCGCCTATCCGTTGCCTTTGGCTCCTGCCCTGTCCATATCCCGAGGCCTTTAGACCGCCGAATCCACCGCGTCCACTTCTGTTCATCCACCCTCTGACCATTGCGCCTATCTTGAACGACGGGTGTCGGCGTTTGTAGATCATGCAACACGCCAACGTGATAGCAGTCAAGAACCCAAACAAAATCGGGAGGGCGATCGTGAGGGGGCTTGGGCCGGTGTTGTCATTTGAAGCGGAGGGCGGTGTGTTAATCGTTCCTCCACTGACCGAATTTGTACTAGTCGGCCGTGCCGGTCCTCGAACAATCGTGACGACAGGACCAGGAAAACGGTTGTTGCCCTCAAAGACTGTGCCATTCCCGTCCGAGTCTGTGAAGGGTTCTGCGATAGAGAGGACTGCGATCAAGGAGGGTACGTCGGGGTCGTCGAGATAAGAGTCAAGAATGGACCAGTTGAAGGTACCGAGGGAGGGATTGAGAATGGTGGAGGTAAAACCTTCTGTGCCGCTGCCTAGAGTTGAGTTCAGGCGTGATTGGGGTGTGTTGGAAGGGAAGAAGTCGGCCTGGATGCGAATTTGCCGGGAGCGGGAGGTTGGTGAGGTGGCGAAGAAGAGGGGAGACCAGATTACTTTAGGGAGGTTAGTTACTGGTAAAGGGGAGGATAAGCAACGACTTACCATCGACCGTATCACCTGTCTGGAATCGTGCGCCATCTTCGGGGGCGCAGAACGGTGTATCGTTCTCGGGCGCTTTATCACACATGATCGCGGGGAGTTGAAAAAAAAAAGGCTTCCAGAGCCTATTACGGTGTGATCTTGGGTATGGGGAGACAGGTTGCTCGAATAAGTCAAAGAAAATGGGAAAAGGTCAGTCGTAGGGGCCTAAGCCAGACATTGGCAGCAGCTCAGCCATCGGTTGATATCCTTTTTTCTCCTGCGCGCCGTGTCCTTCTTTATCGTCGCAACAAAGTCATCACAGCCAAAATGCAACCACACACTATTCTCTGATGTATCATATCTTGTGCTCGTCTAAGTAAAAGTGGTGTGCATCACGGACCCCCTTGTCTGTCCAAGTGCGGATGGATATTGAAACACGACCGAGAGCCGAACCCCTGCATCATCACCACCACCCATGATCAGATCCAAAATGTTGCAGCAGCCATAATTGTCAATTTTGTTGCTCCCCCGCAAGGAAAACCTATAACGCATTTTTCCGGTCTCGCCGATCAGTGATTGATAGGCTACACTTTGCGATGCGGTTATTCTTGTCTTTGGTTGGAGGCAGCCATTATCAAAACAATTTGCCGGATGCATTTTGAGGACTCAAAGCTGTGTGCAGCACCTTCTTTACAGGTAAGTTGCGGCTAACTCAAGGCCATCTCCAAATCCTGCTCTAGCAAATTCAATATTTCAACGAACACATCTGTGTGGCCCTCGTCACCTCCCATCCTACCGTCATCAAATACTTCGCACTTGATACACTTCCTAACAGCCTTGTAGTAGTTTGGTCCTCCTAATGTGTTTGCCGTTGAAAGAAGCTGCATGACAGCTTCGTAGCTGGACAAAATGCTATGAAGGTCTGTCTCCATTGGCCTGATTTGGGACAGCACCTGCCCGAAGATGACTTCGATTAGCAGTACTCCAAGTGCTACGAGTGTTGGGTGGATCGAATTTGGGTGTATTGGTGGCGGTGGCGGGGAGATTGGTTGATCAGGGAAGCGTTTGACCACAAAGACTTCCCTAAAGTGTATCACTCCACCCTGGCGGGCCAGATAGAGGTCGTCATGCGTTGGTGGGTTCAAATACCTAGATCAAAATTTGTTAGCTAGCTAGGGATCAAGTCCAATTGTGGTGAAACTCGGAATTTACCAGTCTGTGCCCCTGAGTTGGGCAACGCTCGAAGCAATGGTCCAAGCCAGCCAAAGCTTGTCTCCATAAAGTAAGGGGGAGACCGATTGAACTTCACCAGATAGAACTGACCGTAAGGGAACTAAACTCCAGTCGCCGTCCTGTTTTGGGCTACCTAGGGGGTAAACTTGATAGGTCCTGGGGATCGGTAGTGATGGGTCCCAAATACATCCACAGCACTGACCAGCCAGCTGTTTGCCAGACTTCCGGATGCTCTGGCAGAGATTCTCAATCTTTTCCGGGGGGGCGGATTGATGGGAATTGTTTTGATTATGGTCCGCAGTCGCCAACGATAGAAACCTAACGCCGGTTGCCAGTCTATCCGCCGGATCTTGAGGGTTTGCATGTGCCGGTAATGAGACGGACAGGGACAATAAATTCCAGATTTTCACGCTGCCCCAGTGCGTTCCCTCAGTCTCAAACCCGGTCGATGTTGAGGATACAGTAAGGCAAAACTTGAAAGTTCTCAGGACCTCTTCGTCTTCATCGACATATGGAAGATGGGTGACAGGCCGAGTCATTAATTTCAGTCCGAAGTCGTGAAGCCCAGGACACTTGCAGGTGACTGCTGATCGAATGGCTTGGTAGATGCTGCCAGAGATATCTCGGAGTAGCTTGTAGACCTTTCCTTGTGAGCGGCTCCGGCGATCTGGCTCCAGTTCGACATTCATCTCCAATAGGTTTTCAAGGCTTGAGATGCCGTCTTTCAACCTCGACAACACATCCTGGTACTCAGAACGCTGTAAAACGAACAAAGCTCGTTTATACTCCTTTCTAACGCCAGAAAGCTTCAACCACCTAACCTGCAAATGAATGAGCCAATGGATCAATCTCGAGGTTTGCCGGTTGCATGTGTCACTTACATCGCCATCTGGACCTATGTCCAACTTTTGTTTGATCTCATCCATCGCATTGTGCATATCATCCACGATCTCCTGGAAGAGCTTTGATGACCTCCAAAGCCTGCGCTGGATTCTGCTGGCCGTTTCTGGCGCACTCCAGAGGGGTCCAAACGGGTTGTTGATCATGGTCTCAATCTGACTCTCAGGAACGATATCGGCGAGAAGTCTTTCGTATACATTTTGTAGTTTGATATGCTCGGTTTGTAGATTCCGGGTTACACTTTTGAGTTCCTTGGTTGCAAACCGGAGGCGATTTATGGTGCTGGCACCCTTAACGTATAGTTGTAGTGCTGATATCACGATGGGCACACTTCCCAGGACGATACCAGCAACTTCAAAGCCCGACATTGTGCTGGAGCTGCAGCACTGGAAGTAGGCATGCGATTAGGTATGTCTCCAAGATGTTCTTAAGATCTATGCTCAGCTGATATTCGATGCCAAGCAGTGCGTATGCTGGGAGATTTGCGGCAGTCGTTTGACGAAGGCTGAGCAAGGCAGGTGGGAGCTCGCCCCGCATGTACCACATCAACATTTCGTCGGAGAGATTGGGCATGCAAAGAGGGGGCACAAGCTCCCTCGCGCTTGCGTTGTGCTCTATGATTCGTCCTCTTATCCACCATCGTGATTGCATCTCCTATCGTCAACGATTGGCATCCTGTCAAGCTGCACACATGAGGCCAAATGACGGGACTTTCTCAGATCCGATGCTAAGGTGAACTTTACGTTGCTTAAGAAACAACATTCTACCAACTATGGAATCTACCATTGCGGCACACGTGTCGGCTTCTCTGAACAGCTTCCAGGATTTGCTGGCTGTTGTGGGATCGCTCAGTGCTCTTCAAGATGACTCGAGTCAGGAAGACGTTGGTTCCCTCTCAGCGCTGTCTCGACAAGTCATTCAGAATGAGCTTTCCAGATTCAAGGTCTGGGCCGGCAACATTGGAGCTCACCGCTCAGGTCGCGCTTCCCTTGACTACCGCCTTCGTGATGCGTCAAATATCCGCAGCCAGGTCGTGGCTTTACTTCAAGACTTGATCGAATCGCTAAACGACGGTAAGATCATAGATTCGGGCTATCAAGAGGCTGAGCCATACTGATCATGGCTTTTATCTAGCAACTTCTATACACCGGGGAGAACGCATACCGTGGGACCAAGAACCCTCAGATAGCTCCGACGACTCCGACGGCTACGAGGATGACGATGAGGAGGTCATAACCGCTCCTACCGGCCTTACGGAACTCTCGCAAATTTCTTCCGACATCACTGAAATTATCAACTGCCTATTCCGGTTGACTGTGACCATACAGAACCCGGCTCCCCACGACAGGTTCAAGCAAAGAAATTGGGTGGATACTTCACATTTCGAAGAACGCGACATTGCACATGTGCGGGACATGTTTCCACGCTCTGCTCTGGTAGACCGAGAACGCCTAGGGAAGGCTATTTCTCGACGCCGACAATACTTTAAGTATAGAGAGCTTCACCATCAGAAGATGGCCTACGGCCTCGATGGAACTGAAGACGAAGATGATGGTGCTCAAAGCACCGTTGCATCATCAATCGCCAAACACCTCCGAGATCATGATGGCATAAATACACAGTCCGAGAAGCATATTCTTGACGAGGACAATGCTTCTGTATCAGCATGGACAGACACCACATTTGGTAGCTCGTTGATTGCTGGAGACAGGCCAAGAATTCCACCAATCCCCAAAGCCGCCGCTGATGGGCCATTCGAATGTCCGTTTTGCTACATGATGATATCCGCCTTGACCACCAGGGCCTGGACAAAACATGTCCTTGCCGATCTTCGGCCGTACATCTGTCTGTCTCCAGATTGCGAGATGTCCAAGGCAGACTTTCAAGGCCGCCACGAATGGATGCAGCATGTTTTGTCTAATCATTGGAAGACATGGAGTTGCGTTTGCTGTGGTGAGCACTTCGATTCAGCGATCGAGCTTCGGACGCATCTTGTGGAGCAACATGCAGAGACCCTCAGTCAATCGGATATGGAGAACATGGTTACGAGCAGCGAGAAGCCGAAACCATTGAATTGCCATACACGGTGTCATCTGTGCGAGGAAAATCTCAATTCAGCAAAGGAGCATGCTCGTCATTTGGGACGCCACCAGCGTGACCTTGCCCTTTTCGCCTTGCCGAGGATTGAACTTAGTAGTGAACCCGACGAGAGGGATGTTTCGCAGCCTGAGAGTTATGATTCGAGCAATTCTGAGGATATCGAAGGCGCATACCGTCCCGCAAGATCAGTTGATATCATGACTGAGGCTGTACAACCTGGGCTACTGACAACACCGAGGGACTTTCCGAGACCAGAGGTTAACGATGACGAGATCGAAGAGGAGTTTCTGAAAGTTATGCAAGATCGAGGATGGAACAATCTCCCTGCATCGGCTAAACAGTTAATGCTAGCGTACCCATCCCAAAAGAAGTGGACGCTGGTCAAGGAACATCGTCTTAGCCGTCTCCGGACTCCGAAGGAAATTCAGAAAACTAACCAGGCCTACCAGGGCGAGGATGAGATGGATGAAGAAATTAGTGATGGTGATGACCTCCCAGGGCCTTTCTCGGCAAGTCAGCGTATACTGGACAGAGACAAGCAGGACCGTGAATCTCTCTCGAGCCCTTTGCAAGAGACCCAGGAAGATCGCACGATACAGAACACTGGGATAAGACAACCATCTTCTGCAAACCTTTTTGTCGATGATACAGACGCGGAACTAGGGTTCGGGGATGCCGAAAAGGAAACACCATCCCCACGACGAGCCCGAAAGAACAAGCCTCGTGACGAGGATGGTTGGCGGATTTGCGTGGTTTCTGGCTGCGATAAGAAGCATTCTTATGCCATCATGAATGGCGCGAGGCTCTATTCAAGATTTTGCATTGATCATAGATGTAAGATAGTGTTACCGGTTGAGCAAGGGTTTCACTGTCCCAACCAGCGTTGGCCTCACAAAGAATTTTGTAATCAGCGTAAGGTACCCTACTATGACGTACTCATTCATGCGCTAACATGAGCGTTCAATAGACATAGACTCAGCTACAGACTTGGATTCTGAAAATCTAAACCAAGCCGACGCGCACAGTCCGCCACCCAACACCGACGACTACGATAGCCTAAGTCAAGAGCCACTTATGCTTCCTAGAAACTTTCCGCTTCCTAAAATCAATGACGTACCACTGAATAAAAGTCAAGCAAAAGAAGAGGAAGTACCAAAAACTGCTGAGGTTCGACCAACGCAAGAACCCTCCTTGAAGCCTGGTGGGTTTCATACACCGGTGCTCCAAGGCAAAGTGGAGGGCCCCGGGCCACCAAAAGGGATTCTTAAGCAGCCTAGAGCACATTTCCCGGACGAACCCAATCCAGTCAGAGAAGGAGTTGCGCCACACAAGGATGATAAATCCAAGGCGCATGTTCCTGCGGGGGCGAAGTGGACAAAGATTAGTAGAAAGATGGTGAACCCAGAGGCACTGATCATTGGTAAGGAGCGATTTGAAGTCAAAGACGACTTTGTCATTGTTCTCAGGGTGCTCAGCAAAGAGGAGATTCAGGCCTATGCAGATGCTACTTCTACTCTCAGAGGTGAGTGTCAGGTTCCCCCTTCTAACGGATTGAACCAACTTTCCTGGAGTTTCGGAACAGCATTTTGACAGTCAGATGCAGAGCGACGTCGCAAGGAGTATGAAGTAGAACAGACTCGCAAGAGTGAAGAGACTGATAGCCGCCGTCACCCCGACTTGAAAAATGATCCACTCCCCGGAACAGCACGCAGAGGATCGCCATAACAACGATGCTCCAGGGCGATCCATTTCCGTGGGCTACCTATCTAACACGACATCCTTCTCTCCCCTTATACTCCTCATACTCCAAATAAGCCCCTTGATATACCAACCTAAAATTGAAATTATCTCCCAGCTTATCATTCAAAATGCCCAGCCGCCAAGCCACCTTCATAATCTCTTTTGCAAAACCCCCAGACCCCGCACAGAAGACCATAGCGTTGCACGGAGCAGGGCCCCTCCAGCGACCAGGCTATCTACCCTACAAGTTTATACCCACAGATTTGGACCACGTTTTGATTCCAGGGCCTGCCCCTGAAACCACCACGCCGCGAACCCCGAATCACGGCCTTGGTTCGCGCACGCTTGTACTCGAATACAGCTCGGCACATTCCTCGAGGCGGAAGACGTCGTATCTGCCGTAGCGGACCGCGTGGTAGTA
The DNA here is from genome assembly GCA_033296915.1 of Triangularia setosa. Lineage (NCBI taxonomy): Eukaryota > Fungi > Ascomycota > Sordariomycetes > Sordariales > Podosporaceae > Triangularia > Triangularia setosa. The sequence goes on along the minus strand of MU866175.1, from coordinate 23,509 downwards.
CTTGGGTTTGAGGTTGGGGCTGGTAGCGTATATCGCCGTTTGTAAATAGGATGGGCTTCGGGATCGTTCTTTTCGGGCGTAGGTGTGGGGCCGAGAGTGTCGGGCTCCGGCTGGACAGTAGTGTAGACGTTGGGCTTTTCAGGGGGTTGGGAATAGGACTCGCCAGAAGTGTCAGGCTGGCAGGAGTCTTGAGTTGGCTCGGGAGTATGGAATAGGTCCCAGCTGGCAGTGGCTTGGCTGGGAGAGGATTCGGTGCCCGGAAATAGGTCAGCGTAGGCAGGGGTTTCGTCATGGGAAGACTGAGCCTGATAGAAGCTGGTATTTGCGGGAAAATCACTGTTACCGAGGAGCTCGGTGGAAACAGGAAGGCGAGCGCTAGCAGCCTGATGGAGGGCGGGAGAAACCATCTTGTGCGCATCCGTTAGCTCCACCCACAATTGCTGCCTGGCATGTCTTGGTGTTGATGGCGAGGGAGGTAAAGTGCAAGAGAAACCGCGAAGAAAGGTGGCTTTCAAGGACGGAGTAGCTAAAGCACACGAGACTCATGCGCTTCAGGTCTTGAGGCTGTGCGTGGAAAGAGGCGGCTACACGCCATATAATGACATTTCGACTATGAAACGGAAGATAGAGACTGCCTATTACCAGATGACCGCCTTCAACGTTCAAGCTAGGAAAAAAAGTCAAGACTATTATATAGATAGACAGCTTGGATTTGGTGTAGTGTGCTGGGTGTGAATGGTATCGATGACAGAAAATATGTCCCAATTCTGCATCGTGACTGATCGGTTGAATGACTCTTTTTGGCGAGCAAGCATCTTCTCAAATAATGGATCACCAACAGAAGATGGCAATATACCACTGATAAGACGCGCTTAGGGAAATCTGGTCTAACAGAATACCTGCCTACCATACCGTATCTGAGAACATGGTGATCTGGGACACTGTGCGAGATGTTGAGGACCGAGCATTGACGGCACGATGCTCCACATTAATACTCACTTTTATTTTGTTGAAGCGAGTCTTTACAGAAAGGCATCAACGCTCGACAGGTGACTATTTGTTATCACTCTGATGTATAGGAAATGGTTATGATGATGCCACCCCCCCTCCCAACGAAGGTCTGACAAGTCGCATGGTGCCGAATGTGGTTACCCTTTTTATCCGCCCGACGGAGAAAGGCGTCGCTGATTAGCCAGGTAACAATAGGAAGGGAGTGCAACTTCATCGGAAGAAAGTTGGCATGTCATCATCACCACCCAGACCAATAAACTTCCACAGCCCCATCAGCGCACAATCTTGAACCATCCTTGGTTTAGTAAATTCATAGGTGCGGGTACATCGGTTCAAGAAATTTTCTGTCCGGTGCTCATACTCAAGTTGCATCAAGATGCAACAGCCAACCATTACCATCAAAACCCGCGGTCGGCGAAAACGAGACCTAGCGACTCATCTTCTGAATATCCATTCTTCAGGTGCATCACCTTCGTCGACCACCACTCAGATAGTTGATGCAAGGCCTGTACAGATAGTTTGTGTTTCCGACACGCACAACCACCGACCCCTCCTCCCTCCTGGGGATATTCTCATTCATGCGGGTGATCTCACTGAGAATGGTTCGTTTGATGAAGTCCAAGCGGGGCTCCACTGGCTCTCTTCTCAGCCTCACCCTCACAAAATTTTAATTGCCGGAAATCATGATGTACTGCTTGACGAGATGTTTCTTGCAAAATATCCGGAGCGGCGGTATGGAGAGACGACAAGAACAAAGGCAGACTTGAAGTGGGGGAGTGTGACATACCTAGAGGACTCAACGATAACAATCACCATCTCGGATAGAGTCAATGATGAATCTGAAAATACAAGCCAAGCGGGGGAAAGGAAACTCGCAATATACGGCAGCCCTTACACTCCTGTCTACATGCCTTCGGCCTTCCAATATTCTCCATCGCCCGATTTCTGGTCCAACTCCAAGCTCGGAACATTGCTACCTCAAGACGACCTGATAGTAGTCACCCATGGACCCCCAAAATTTTACCTCGACCGTAGGGGCTTCCACCGAGCCGGCTGTCCCTACCTGCTGCAAGAAATCTCCCGAGTTTGTCCTCGGCTTCACATATTTGGGCATATCCACGCTGCATATGGGAAGGAAGATGTGATTCTGGACAGGATACGAGAGGCACACGACGATATCATGATTGGATGGGGCGGATGGGGGAAAGTGGTTTGGATGGTGGTACTGGTGGGTTGGACGAGGTGCAAGCAGGCATTGGGACTCGGGAGAGGAAACGCAAGCAAGGTGACAACGCTGGTCAATGCTTCGGTGGTTGGAGGGAGTAGGAATGGATTGAAGAATGAGGTCATTGTGGTTGAGCTGTGATCGGTGTCAGGGTCACCGAGGATTGCAGACGTCATACGCCAGGGTTCCGCGCCATGCCAAGTGGTCAGAGTAAGGAGCTCGGAGCCGATGCGGGGGACGAGACTGACTCCAGACTATACATGATAGTTTCCATTAGCGACGACTGTCAGTGATGTATCTCGGAAAGTTAGAATGAGCCTTCCGCTTTTGGTAATCGGCCAAGAGTGCAAACAACGCTCACCGAAGCGTCCTGGAAAACGAGATGCTCTGGTCCTACTCCTCGGACGTACCCTGCTCTTTTCTACCGAAATCAACAGCATAACTCCCTGCGATATCATCAACCCACCGGATTGGACTGCAAAAGAGGAAAGGACAATGGATGGTGACACGGCCTGGGCTGTTTTCCTCATGGTCGGCTCAATACCATTTACGAGAAAGCTCGGGGTGTTCAGGAGGAGCAAGGCACATTGTAATCCGAGGTGCTCTGGATCGGTTGATTAGAGTCGAGCCAATATTCCGACTCGAAGCCTCACCTTCGTTAGGCCACCAAGACATGAACAATGGCTCACCGAATGCTTCGAGCCGGATCCGCAGGTTTGGCTTGTCTCCATAGAAGTCGGACTCATCGGGTCGCCTGTAATATTTTGCCCAGATGTGCGCTTTCTTGGAGATGTTGAATCGTTTAGGCATCACCAAGCAAGGACTCGCTAAGTGGAGTCCAGAAGGAGGGAGCTAGCCTTTGGGGAGAATTACATCCTGGAAGGAACATTGCAACCTGACCGGCCTTGCTGGCGGCCATCTGTTGACCGTGACCCTCTGACTCTCTTGGGCTGCTTTGTCTCCTGGCTCCTGGCTCCCATGGCTGACCGCACCGTCAACAACTTTAAACGCGCCGAAAACAACAGATTTGAGAGCCCTAGAGTCTGCCATTACAACATATTGAAGTTGACCAATTCACCCCACCTAGTTTGCTCAAGCCCGAATTCGAGACCTTTCAGCTGCGACCAGTCAACAAAGATTCGAGTCATTGAGTTGAGACCCCCAACTGGCACGCCCCATCATCTTTGCTATCGAGAACCGTTGAGTATTTCCTGACTATTCCGACGAGCCTTGCCACGCCGAATTCGACTTGTCGTGGACAGCTTGGCCTAGAAAATGAGTCACCCATTGGTACCGGCATTCACCCTCCAGGATGAAATCCGAAGCGTCAAGATCAAAGTCGATGCCAGCGGTTTCCAGCTACCTATTTCGAGAGCCGCATGTCTCGTAGATGCCCTTGAAACAGGACCGGGTGTCAAGCCACACAGGATCCAAGGCAGCCGGATATTGTATCAACAGGAACGCTGGATGGTAGGCGGTGCCATCTGATAGTGGACTGGCATGTGGCCACAGGACCTATATCTCTATGACGGCCATGTTCGAGTACGCCTTGCACACGAGCCACATCCGATGGTGGCCAAGACAATTTGGGTGTGGTCGATCAATTGGTGATCTGGCTCGGTACTGCTCCCGGCGCCGCGTGGCGTGTGGAGAGTCGGAGGATTGGCTCGCCTGGTGGGGTTAGCGGCAAGGGGCCAACAACATCGTCGATACCACCTGACGACAAGGACCCCAAAGGGCTACACGCTTGAACGACGTGCATTCTCACACGAAAAAACAACAATTCATGTCTAACTCATCGCAAAGGCGCACTTCAGTAAGGCATCCACTCTACCTTCGCAGCATTGTGAGTATATGCGATGTGGGGAGTTTTGGCCAGTTTCAGAGAGGCTGGGCGCAAGCACCACCACTTGAGCCACTATCGCCGTGCCTTCGACCGTGGCTGCAAATAGCATAGCACAGCACGTGTGCGGGCCACCACCTCGGACTCTTGCATCATTGCCCCTTTTGACTTATACCGACCAAAGAAACAATTGCCATGCAAAGCCCCAGGATTGGACACTTCGGACTTGAGTCCTTGATTACATAACTCCCATCGAGCCCAAGGACCTTCACCAATCACGGAATGCTGGCTCTGCGCTGGGTTCGGTCTCGACTTCTGCCAAAGTCGAAGCCATGTTTTTCCAGAGTCACGTAGGTGAATCGAGGGTTAACGAATCCATCGTTAGGCACCTGTATTCAAGATCGCATCCGCGAAGTCGGTTATATCGGTCTTGCTCAAGACCAGCTGGATATAAAGCCATGGATCCTCAACCACCTCAGCATCCATCATCAACAACAAGCACCAGCGACAACAACAGCAACAAGCTCTCTCCTCTTCAGCCAACCCCTGCTTTCACCCAGCTCACCAGTCACCGACTACACACCTCACCAACCTCGCCACTTCCCAGCCAAAACACCTTTCAACTCACCAAAATGTCTGGCAGCGACAGCTCAAGCACCAAGTGGGATGATATCCTGAAGCACGGGTCAGCTCTCAGCATTGTCAGGCCAGATGTCGTCTTTACTCCCTATGGTGGCGGTTCCAGCTCTGGCGGCTCTTCTGGAGGGTCTTCCTCCAACACATCTGGCGGTTCCTCGTCTGGCGGGGTGAGTATTCCCCTATCAACACTGTTTCATGCTTGCTAACACAATCACAGAAATAAGCATGGTGAAAATCAATGTCTGGACGGTTAAACACGCACTCGTTTACATCATTTCATTTTGGACGTCAGCATAGCGGCTTGCATGAAACATAGACCATAGACGGCATTCGATCAGTTGGGAGACTTCGGCATTACTAGATACGCCGGTTGACTGGATCAACTACGCGGCCCTCACGGGCTTGTATGGACAGAGAGGCATTTGCATTATGGAGGACTTTTTGGAGGATTTGTTGGGCACGATGGGCCCATTTTCATGATGACGAACGCGGTCTTGAGATGGAGAGCTAGATTTCCTGTTTTCCTTACACTCTGCTTGTTCACTTCTTCTCCACTTTTACACAATTAAATCGGCCGATTTTACATTATCTAAAGTTGCACTGTGGTCTCTGTGATGTGTTCTAGATGCTTTGTCTACGGTCAAGTAAAAGTCCAACGCGAATCCTTCAATGGCCAAGGTAGCAATGCAGCGTTATAAGGTAGACTCATATATGGGTGGAATCCTACCATGACACCGTCGTAGAGATGGGCTTATAGACAACAGAATCCTGCTGTGACACCGTCGTAAAGAGGATTTTAGACTAACGCAGTCTGTAGCTAAGGTATGCGGTCTGGTTATACTCGCTAGTCTGAGATCAATGTTTCCTCTGTTTTGTTCTGGACCCCTACTGCCTTCTTCGTGTAGACGAAGCCCGAAACAGCGGCACCCATCTATAATTCTATGCACGGCGCGGCACTCGGCAGTTTGGTAGCTTGGGAGTCGGGAGTCGGGACAACCCTCTTCCCCGGATATATATTGTCCTAAAAAGGTAACATCTTTCCAACCTTGATGTTTTCCTTGCCACTTTTTGCTGGGTTGTGTGCATCTGTCCGTTTCTCTTGTTGCGTGAGTGGGTGAGTGTGCAAGTGTTTCACATGCCAAGGCTACCAATGCCCACCTGAACAAAGTATAAGGTTTTTGCCGTGCCGCGAGCATGAGCGTGCCTGGGCCACCAACAGTATACGCCACACTCTAACGACGGTCTTTAGCGAGCTGATTCGTTGAAAAAAAAACACCAGAATGGGGGGATTTACCACAGCAGGAACCGTTGAAGGATTTGCATATGCAAGCCAAGACTGCGAGGAATCCTTGAGCTGTGGGAAAATCTGCCTTACTGCGCGCTAGTGAAGAGGGGGGACAGACTGAGTTCTATGGAGAACTTGAGTCTTGAGGTTGCGGTAGGAATGACAGGAAGGACTGTGCTTGTTGAACTGTACGAATTGAAGGGTTAAATTGGTTGGGATAAGCGCGCTAATTGCTGTTTTGTCGACGAAGGAGAAGGGCTTGGTGGATTCTTATGGGGATGGAGACGGGGAAGGGGGGTTTAGAGGTGGTTTTGTCTTTGGGGGGGAATTTGAAGATTTGATCTGATACCTTTGACCCAGCTGCGTGTAAATCTATGCAGATACGTTATTTCCTTACTCATCGCGCTGTCGATGTTCTGGAACAAAATGATGATCCAAGTTGAAACTTGGGGGCTTAAATCAGCCCTACAGGTGGGGGGGGGGGGGGGGGTCGTGTTATTCGGTTGCGGGCGAAGCGGCCCCCCTCCCAGCATCCGGATTCGCAACCGACGAGGCACGACCAGAAAAGCTAAAAGCTAAAAAAAAACCTACAGATCGACGGCGGAGCAATTCGTGTTTGGTCTTGCAGAAAAATGGGTCCGCGGATCAGATCCAACCGGACGGGCCGGGTCAGGCTGCGAGATTGTTGGGTTGGCTTGCACCGCCGGTGCGGAGGAGGTGGGTCCGCTCGGGAGCAAACGAACAGTGATGTGGAAAACGGCCCCGCAGCCGTGACTGACAGTCCCGGACGGGCCACGCTTGACCGGGATTTGGGGAATCTGAGTCAACACAAAGACAAGGACAGGTTCGTGTGTTCAATTGAACTGATTCGACGTGTTGGTATTGATGTTGTTCCTTCAGCAGGTGCGTTATGTGAATATAATGACAATTTCTGACCTGAACATCTTGGCAGTCCATGTTTCGCCTGTAGATACCAGAGACATAATCAAGTGCGGGTTAGCGTTGGGCTTCAGTGATTCTGGTAATGACTTCACCACACTTGATGTCATTGATTGACCCCGGGGGCATACAGTGTGATGTGAGCCGTGGTGAATGCCTTATGTTGTTGCCTGAGTCTTCCGGTTTGTTTATTGTTGAGGGGCGGCAAGAAAAGTAAGGCGGCCAATTGCATTGGCACCATCCACCGAAGACAGTGGTCGAAAGCTGTCGAAAGCAAAACGTGCAGGTTGTAGGACTCCAGATATCATGACCAATCAGAGGTTGAGCTGAGGCTACTGGTGCAGCACCTTTGCAGTGACTGCAAATTGGCACGAGAGAGCTGCGTCTTGGAACTGTACCGATGAGGGGTTTAAGCTGGCTTTAAATCAGGAGCTCCTCATCCACTGCTCTGCTCTGTTTTCTTCCCTTTCTAATCCATCAAACCCCTTACCTTCAAAAAGTTTGTGAGAAGCCAGTGGTGGTCCTGGGTAGCAGTACCATATCAAGCTCCATGTTCGTGCCTGTCTACATTGACGTGCACACATGAGGACTGTGGGCCCACCATCACTGGCTTCGGGGATTCTGCCCGGGCCACTCTCTTCAATATTCCCAGTTTGTGCCTTCCATTTGCATCAACCGCAATGTGAGTCGACACCGAACCCTAAAGTTGTGACAGTTCACTAACTTACTTGCAGACCTTGTCTTGTCGACTTTGCAGGTATTCTTCTACCGGAAAACTGCACTTCCACTTCATTCCTTCGCGTGCCCACCTCAGTAGCCAAGTTCGCCGTGATTACTTGGAGGCTGCCTGTCAAAGCACACTGTTTTTACAAGCAACCAGATGCCTTGTATCTTTTGGGTGGACCTCTGGGTGTTGATGTGGGCATGTGAGAAGCCAACGTGGGGCGCCCAGTTTCCGGAGGTACCGAATCGTTGTTCTTAATAGAGACAGGGGGAAGTTGGTGTCGGATAGTAGACCATGTTTTCTCACAATGGAGGTATGTGCCGGTGATCAGCAAGTCTGCTTGTTTGAGACTGACTTGACGCATGCTCAGGCTTCAAGAAAGCCACCCGCCTCGGGCTTTCTTGAATCATCCATCGCTTGAAATCCCAGACTGTACGGACCTGGAGCACCGTCGCTAAAAGGTACCGACCGCAATCCGTCAACTTCGGAAAGCGTAACCGCTTGGAAATAATCACCAAAAACAACCAATATTAAACAGAAAACAGCGTAACAGACACGATAGGCCCCTGAGCCTCGGACGCCATAATGGGCGACCTTCACAATATGCATGACAATAATCCCTTCTCCTGGCCGCAATGGGATGGAAACATTATTCGGCTCAGCGATGAAGAGCTCGATTCGTACGCCAATCAGCTTCCATTGTTTATGGGGTTGCTATACGATTCGCAACCAATTCAAAGGCAAGGCGATGCACAACATCAGTGGCACGGCACCGAAGCATTGCTGCCCGGCCTCGATTCTATTGCTACAAACGCTTGCTTCGAAGCTTTTTCAGACTTGGACTTCGACCTCGCCACCACTGACAACTCCACTCCTACTAACACGGCATCTGCCTGGACACCCCTGGGATGGACAACATCTCCTGGATCCGATTATTCAGCAGCAGTGTCAGACGCCTCTTTTTCTTCACCAAGCCAAATGCCAATGTTTCCGCCATCTCCACGGCCACTGGCTCCGAGGCCCCTTGCTTCTGCATTGCCCCATCATCACTTTATCGAAACACTGAATTGTCAAGCAGATCAACAAACCTCACGGGATGGTTTGAGACCTGTTGTGACCGCAGTTGCTCCTTCCCCAGATCAGCCACGAGCGCCAGGCGTTAGACGCACCGCCGGTCGCCGACGCAATGTCTCCTTAATTTCAGCGTAAATGATCATCAGTTTTCAGTCTTGTCTTCGCTGTTAAGGGAACTGACTGGGTCGTTAATAGAAGAGAGCGCCGAAAGGCCGATAAGCCTGTCAAGTGCCCACTCTGTCACAAGGGCCATGCGTACGATGCGGAGTTGACAAAGCACATAAGAGCAAACCACAAAGCCGAAGCGTATCGATTCGGAATATCGACCGCTAGATTCCCTTGTCCGATATCAGCATGCTCTCAGACCTTTGCTAGGCCGGATCATGCTTCACGCCATGTCCAGAGGAAGCACAAGGGACATGACAAGAAGAACTAACTTGGCAGGTGATAAGGTCGCCAACAAAATTTCCATTTTCTGTGAACGTACACGATTGCTTGTTTTTTGATTCTTTTTTTTCTCTTTTGTTTCGGTCATAATTTCCGCAGAATATGTTTGACGAGAGAAGGGAAATACAAGAGAGGCCGCGGGTCTTCTGAGATTTTCCGAGGGCCTGAGGGAAGGGTGATGGGCCCCAAACAGGCTGCGCTCTGATCGAGGCCAGGACGCAGTCTGCTCTCGAGACATCACCCTCTTGGCTTTTTGGCCCCTTCACCCTGGGGACTGGGGGAAGAAAGGACATTTTGAGCCGCCATGATCTCTACCTATGTACTACGTTGATGTAGTGTAATGATTAACGACCTATTGAACCGAAAACTCTGATCTTATGGTATGTGTTCGGTCTCGGTCCGAGGGCGAGATGACCAAGCCAAAATTCCGCCTTTTCCGCCGAGAGCATTCCCCCAACAGGAGCTTCAACCTCCATCAATCCGAGGGTCTAAACCACAACGCCAGGCAGCCTTGATATCCCACCACTGCGTTGAACCCCTTGGTAGCTAATGTTATCAAGGCATACAGGTTTATTGAACATGGCGCATCAGGCCGCTTGACGTCGCATTCTTGCTGACATCGGGAAGCATGCACCGCTCCATTGGGCAGGGAGGTAGATAGCAATCGCCCAAACAAACTCGGACTGACACTGTTTGCGAAGAAAATTTCTGACTTAGCCACCACAAGATTCGCTCCACTCATTGACCGACAAGTACCAAGGTCAGCAACGAGCTGCTGGCATTGTGTTTTGACCCATCCACAACAAACATGTCTCCAAGTCGAGGCTTCCAATGCCAAACTCAATGTCCAGTAACTCCACCATTGGCACGAAAAAGCTCGTTTCTTCTGCGCGGAAGAATTCGTGTGCAACGCTGCGGGCGTAATTCTTCTCCGATAACCAATGGCAGGCTTTCCCGCGCGGCATCGACCCGCCCGAACCAAGCATTGGACCTGTATCGTGGCTCAGCACAGCAAGTGCTCTCCCGCTCTTATGTGTAACCCATCCATCTTTGTCTCCCCCCTCAATTTTTGGGGAAAAACGGGTCGGCATGTGCCCCTAAACTCTGGTCAGCGATGGAGTTCCATCAGATGTCGGAATCTTGTCGTGGAGAAGGAGAGCAGCCTTCGAGTACCCACCTAGCACTGAAAGAAAAAGATTGGATGTCAAGATCTAGCGGCCTTATGGATAAGGAATGAGTGCTCTTGCCTTTTTTTATCTCAACTTCGCCAAATGCCTTCATCGAGCACGGTCTCCAACGGCCATAATCGTGTAAGGGCCTGTCTTGCCCGCTTAACTTTGATTTTGTTCCTCATCATCCTTCTCCTCGCCGGTGGGTTATCGGCAAATAGTACAGCCATTGAGGCCTTTCCGGAGCAGCCAATTCTCATACAGCAGCGCCCTGTCAAGATGGTTACCCCCTATCTCTTCACAACGACTGCCTTGTCGTTGCTCGGCCCCCTTGTTACCGGACATCTTGTTGATGGAAGCAGCAACTGCAAAAATATCCCCGGAGACAGTTTGTGGCCAGGAGACTTTGAGTGGTCAGCGCTAAATAAAACACTCGGGGGCCGCTTGGTCGCCTCTGTTCCTCTGGCTGCTGTGTGCCACCATGAGCCTTTCAACATCTATGACGAGGAGAGATGCAACGCGGCGAAGGAGGCCTGGGACAGGCCCGAGACTCAGTAAGAAAACATCCTGCTTTAAAGTGGCCTTTAAGCACTAATATAAAGCATAGCTTTGTTGAACCGGTCGAGTTCAACGCACCCATCTTTCAGAATGCCACTTGCGACCCCTTCACGTCAGTAGACGAAAAGTGTGAACTCGGCAACTACGTCAGCTACGCGGTCAATCTCACCACCGACACAGCAGTCGGTGATGTCAAGGCCGGTCTCGACTTTGCCACCAAGCACAACATCCGCGTCGTCATCAAGAACACCGGTCATGATTACCTTGGCAAGTCCACCGGCAAGGGCGCCCTCTCATTCTGGACTCACAACCTCAAGAACATTTCCATCGTTGAGAACTACGCCAGTGACAACTACAACGGCGCTGCCGTCAAAGTCGGTGCCGGCGTTCAAGGCTTTGATGCTCTAGTTCCCCTCAAGGATGCGGGTTACCTCGTGCTCCCTGGCTCATGCCCAACCGTCGGATTCGCAGGCGGGTACACCCAAGGCGGAGGACACTCCATCATGGCCAGCAAATACGGCTTGTCTGCCGACAATGTTCTGGAGTGGGAGGTCGTCACAGCGAACGGCACTCTTGTCATTGCGACCCCCAAAGACAACCAGGATCTGTACTTTGCCCTCTCCGGCGGCGGTGGCGGGACCTTTGGTGTGGTCCTGAGCATGACGACGAGGCTCTTCCCCGACCGCAAGATTGGGGGAGCCAACAATTTCACCTTTGCTGCTGCCTCGAACAAGGACGAGGATGTGAATGCCTTTTGGGATGCGGTGGGCTCGCTGCAGAACCTGTCAATTCCGTTCACGGATGCGGGGAATAGCTTGCTGTATCTGATCTATGCGTGGCCTGACAAGAATGTGCCTGCCCTGACGACATACAGCGTTACCATCCCGGACTGCGACACGACAGACTGTGTGGACACGGTCATGAAGCCGTTTACGGATGACCTGACGGCGAGAGGGGTCAAGTATGGGTACTCGTCCAAGGTCTCGGAGTCGTTTTTGGAGCACTATAATGCGTCGTTTGGGCCGATGCCGTATGGTTGGTACCCTGTCTCGCAGGTGACTGGCGGTCGGTTGCTTCCCAGGGCAGTGGTGTCTGATGAGACGATGGGGAAGAACTTAACCGCAACAATGAGGATGGCTATCCAGCAAGAAGGGTTCACGTTGGGGTGTGTGGCGTTGAATGCCAAAGTTGGATTAAGGGATGGGGTGGTCTCGTCGGTGAACCCTGCTTGGAGGGACGCCATGGCTTTCTGCCTTATTGTTGGCAAGTGGGACTACTTGGTTGACAGGGAGGAGATGATGAAGATGCAGAAGAGCTTGACGGAGGTGGTGCAGCCTGCAATTGATGCTGCGACGCCGGGGGGTGGTTGTTACCTGAATGAGGCAAACTTTGAGCACCCGGATTGGCAGGCGCAGTTTTATGGGTTGGAGAATTACAAGAACTTGAGGAATGTGAAGGATAAGTGGGACTCGACAGGTGTGTTTTACGCGACCACTGCGGTGGGCAGTGAGGATTGCGAGATTGATGGGGATGGGAGGGTTTGCAAGAAGCAGTAGCTAAAGAAAGGAGGAGGATTTGGGAGGTAATGGTTGTCATGACGATTTGAGGAACGCTAGCGCCGGATGCTTCGGACATATTGGTGCTTCCTTGAGAGAAATACAACTGATGTTGCATTGCTTGTTTGGAGTTCTCGGTGAGAGCAGTGTTCACCGCTGACAATGTTGTATCATGAGACTTCACGATGGTTACACTGCCCAAAGACTATGAGACAAAATAGGGATAGCATGAGCGCTAACGCCAAGTGTCCAGGCATAGAGGCTCACGGAACTGGTCCTATTGGTGACGGAATCAATGAACGGTTCGTCATCGTCAACATATGAGTTTGGGTCCGAGATCCTCTAGAGCCTTCAAAGTGCGAGGTGACAGGGGAGGGTGTTAACTCAAGGAGGCTGTCAGAGCTATTCCCGAGGAGCACAATGAGCCTCAGAAACAAGTATAAAAGGCTTGATCACGTCTTCAATCAGACTTCTTTCATCATCAAGCCTCTCGCACAATCTTCTCAGCTCACAAAGACAGCAAGCGAAGCCTACCCCCTCACCATCATGAAATTCACCGCCTCCCTCATCCTCGCCCTCACGGCCCTCGTCTCTGCGGCTCCCCAGCCCAACACCGAGGTTGATGCCCGCCAGGCTTGCGTCTACGACTGCGGCTGCTCTTCCGGCAGCGGCGAGCCCTCTCCTCCTCCTGACACGGCCACCTGCTGCGCGTCTGTTGGTGGGACTTTGGGCAATGGAGGCACCGTAAGTTACCACCATCAAAACAAAACCTGAGCAGTATACTGATGAAAATGTGAATGTAGCTGTGCAACGGACTGTCGTTCACTCAGGGCACTTCCTACGCGCGGTGCTGCGCCTCCCCTGGCTTTGTCTGCTTTGCTCCTAGGGGCTGCACCCCTGTTACCATCTAAGTGGCGAATTTCAAGGGGAGAGAAAGTGAGCTATAGCAGCAGGGTGGTAGTCGCAACAAACTGAGATGGCGCGGAAGGAACGAAGGGAAAATTGGGATAGGGTGATAGGGTTGTGATTGTGATTGGCAATTTATCTGCTTTTACCCAGTTCCTGTGAATCACTTTAGTGGGGTGATATCTGCTGTATTCCTTTTGGCTACTACAAGTATGATATGCTGGATACAAACGTCTCTGTTGCTGCTTTGGTCTCTGACCGGGTGCGCTCAGTGGGCTCAACTGGAAGAGCGGAGGTGGTTGGCTCGGTTGTGGGCTGAGCGGTTGTGGTAGGGTTAATTGCTGATGTCGGCTCTGCTGCTGGTGTGGAATTGGCTGTTGCATTTACTTAGCCGTCGATGTCGCCTCCGTCGTCGTCTCAGGTATAGTTGTAAGCTGAACTGAGCTGCTCGTAACTGATGCGGTTGCAAATGAAGTACCCGTCGCCGCCGAAGTGGTTGTAATCAGTGCGGGCGTGCTCGTAAGCGAAGCAGTTGTAACCGCGGTGCTTGTCGTCGAAGTGGTCGTCGGTGAGACTGTCTGTGTCGGCTCCGGCCTGACTGGGACTGGCACAACGACATTCAACCTCGCACCCGCCTGACCCGGCACAGTCCCTACCACCTTCCCACTTCCCAGCAATGTATACCCGTACGGAATCATTTGCTTGGTCAAACTACCTACTGGTGCATTGCTGGTAGCCCCTCCCAGAACATTGTCCTCCAACCTAGCATACCCTACCTCTTTAGAGTCACGACTTGTTATCGCGGTGGTGACATTCAAAAAGTAGTTAGACTCGACTAGAACCTGAGCAGACATGCGGGTGTTGATTGCGCTTCCTATGCTTTCGTAGAGGTTGTTGAAGATGTGTGCTGTTCCGAAACGGATAAGAGGGGCACGAGAGTTGATGTTGCGGAAGTGGTTGTTGGCGTAGGTGATGCGCAGCTTTCCAGAGTCCTGGGCGACGTTGGAGTCGGAGTGTCCGACCAGGGTTGTCTTCCAGTGGTCGTGAAAGTAGGTGCTTTTCTTGATTAGCCTACATCTGTCAGGATACGGAGAGAATGGGCTTACTGAGACACTGTGATAAAGTCTGAGCCATGCGAGGCATCAACTAGACCGTCATAGTAGTCTTTGTCTGCAACAAGAGCAGAAAAGAACTCACAGTGGTCGATCCAGATGTTGCTGCTGCTGTCGATTTTGACGGCATCTTCTGCCAGTGAAGCGATGACGTGAGAGGAGACGATGTTGCGGATGATGACGTTCTTTTGGCGGCGGATGAGGAGGCCAATTCCTCTGAGTGATGACCCAGGTAGGCCGATGATGCTCTTGTTGCTTCCCACTCTAACTTTTGTAGCGCCAGTAATGGCCCCTTTAACAAAGACTATGGCAGGAAGGGGGTTTGTTTCCGAGACGGCGGCAGTGAGCTCGGCCAGGGTAGTGACGGTTGTGACATTGGCGCCGAGGCCACCGGTTGTACTGAGAAGTGTTAAAGCCCATCATGAGTCGGGATAAAAGGCGGGAACAGACTTACCCTCCGTTCAAAGCTGCAAAGCCGATGTTTGCTACATCTGTTGAATTTGCGTGTTTCAGGGGCTGTTGTCGCCTGTGAAAAGTTGGTGAGGCAGTTGCCAGCACCGCTGCCAAGGAAATGGTCAATCCAGAGAGTTTCATATCTGCGAAATCCTTCCAAGTGCACTTGGACGTAATCACAATTAGGAACGATGAAAGCCAAATGTGTGGAAATAGGACAGCTATACACGACGGTAAATGGACTTTTGAGTCGTTAGTAGTATTACATTTAGCCGCTCTATAGCGCTCTATAGTGCGTCGTGATAGTTTGGTTCTGTTCCATTAGAATGGCATAGCGCTTGTGGATGATGCTAAGATCCGGCGGAGAAATCTTACGTTGATATTCCGAGGTGGGTTCTGTAACTCCGGTTCGTTTAATTTTACCCTTAGGGATGTGAACAGACTATCGGCTCGACCTTGCCTTGTACATTCCCAGCAAACCCGTGGTGTTCTCAGTGCCAAAGCAATTCCATTGTGATCGCCCATCTACCTTGGGTACATCTGCCTGCATTTAAGTACCGAACAAGGTGGTGTGGCTCATGAGCATTTCCGCCACCCGAGGCCCTAGTTGCAAGGTGGGTGTCATGGACCATGGGTCCGGAAATATTCCACCAATCTTGCAATTATCCGGGGTGAGTTGAAACTTGAGAGAATTTTCGCTTCCAGAGTTGTGAT
Organism: Triangularia setosa; assembly: GCA_033296915.1. Taxonomy (NCBI): domain Eukaryota; kingdom Fungi; phylum Ascomycota; class Sordariomycetes; order Sordariales; family Podosporaceae; genus Triangularia; species Triangularia setosa. The sequence continues at coordinate 7,854 of MU866175.1, read as the reverse complement.
AAACGACAAAAAACACAAACTACGAACAGCATGGAAAAAAAGACTCTTTGACTGCGGTATTAGCCCTGAACATAATGAGGAAAAAGAGAAAGAGTGCTACCTCCGGGACAACCTTGAAGTCTGCTTTTAAACATGAGTATGGGTGAGCCACCATTACTAACACTAATATATGACATTCTTCATGGAGACTTCATCACCTAGACTGAGATATTACACTGCTCAAGATGTCATAAATACACACAAGGGGGGTCTTAGAACACCAAAGAGATAGGTACTCCAGGTGATGTTAAGCAACTAACGTGGGCCTTTACCCCTGAACCCCTGAATGATTATACTAATCTTCCTGGTTTGCTCCCCTTCAAGAAAATAAAACATGCTCTGTATAATTGAAAACCAGCATCAAGAAGACTAACACAGTTACTAAAACCTGTTCTTTATGCCCGTCGTCCGGCCGCCGCCAATACGTCTTCTTCCAGACAGGCAAAAAGGTTCGGGGCCCTCGGCTGGTAACCAAGAATCTTCCGAGCTCTTTCACTAACTGTTCTAGTGTTACATGCAAATGCATAGATTCCCATGTAGCGCCACTTAGTAGCTAGTCTCATCTTCCAGATATCGTCCAGAGGCAGCTGCGCGGGCTCTTCCGTTTCGATGATGCCGTGATTTTTGAGAATACGTCCCACCGCAGTGGCGAAGTCAAGCAGAGAGACTTCCTGTGAGGCTGTGAAATAGTATCCCTGACATTTAGCTTGTTAGCACTTCTGTGACTATCGGTGAAAGATACATCTATATACCTGAAGACCCCAGTCTGCTTTTCCACCGCCGGCCGCTGCCGCTTCAATAAGCTTCATGTAAACAGCCACGAGGTCATCGATGTGCACCCAGCTGCGAGTGTTTCCTCCGGACTGGGTGTAGAAAGCACGCTTGGTATTGTTGATGATCTCATCGTAGAATACTGGTACCAACTGGCTTTGCGTCCTTCCGGGTCCTTTTCCAGGCCCATACACGCCACAGGAACAAATGATTGCACACTTGAGACGGTCACCATGGTCCACCGCTGCTTTCTGCACAATTTTCTCAATGTTGCGGTGCAACGCGGTGTCCGGTAGAGACGTCAGCTCCTCAATATCTTGAACGTCATTCCAGACCTTTGGATTCTTCTCTCCGTAGAAGGACGGGTCCGCCCAGTCGGCGATGGCGCCTGTACCGCCAAGACGGATAAGAAAGCGTGGGGAAGAGGGGGTGCTGTTCCGAAGGAGGCCGTCAATGTGTGCCTTAATAGAAGGTTCGTGTTTGCTGTTTCCGTTGTCTGTTGCATGGTTTCAGTATTGCGATCACCGCCCTTGAGCTCGAACAAGGAGGTGGTAGCCACATACGGATGACAATGTCGGCCTCGGCTGCAGTATCGGCAACTAGTGCCGTATTGTCAAAGTCTCCTCGGACAATTTTCACGCTTGGGTACTTGGAAATGAAGTTGTCGGGAACGCTGCGTAGAAGCACTGTGATGTTGTATTCCGGATGCTGTTTGACGAGGGCATCCAAAACCGAGCCTCCAATGTATCCAGTTCCCCCGGTTCTGTTGCACGCATAGCTGTCAGTTTGAGAACCCTGTAAATCACGTAGTTTTGGCACCATACAAGAAGATCTTTGGAGCCATTTGCCGCAGGTACTGTGTAATCCGATGCGTTCGTAACGGTTCCTTGCTTAAGAGACTGTGAGACCTTGACAAGGCTGTGAAGATGCTTTGAGGGGATGGTGTGGAAGAAACGAATATATCGTCGAGAGAAACTTGCGATAGCTCAATAAGCTAGATACTATATAGCAGAGAAAGTCAGAGAACCACAGAGCATTTTCCTTTCTAGTACAAGGCTCCCACTAGTCTGCCATCCGTTATGTCGGCAAACATGCAGGAGTAAGCCGGGCTAGGCTCTGACTAACAACCACTCCTTTGACCCTCCCTTAACCCCAAAGTTTCGCACAGCAAAGCCTTGTTGTTATTGGAAGCCTGATAACGTAAAAGTCAGAGGTTGCTTGAAAGTGCAGAAAAGTGGCATGCACCCCATTCCACGTGTAACCTGAACAATTTGCGCAAAAGTAAATCCCGCACTTTTTAGCAGAGCCGCATAGCCTTGTTCGTCAACCTGAGGCAAGCAAGGTGCTGTTCAGGGTTTGTGGTGGACGGCCGCCAAAGATGATCACTGGCACTGTGGTCCCAGTCCAGCCGTTCAAACATCTGCCATCTCACGTGTAGGAAACATGCCTTCATGCGCCTCTCCTTCGTGTTCCCTGTCCCAAGCCCAGATCTTGGCCAATTCAGCATCGAGCTTTCCTTGAATCATTTTGACAACATATCCTCCAATGATAGGGAGGAACTTGTAACCATGAAAAGAACCGCCTGTCACCAGAAATAAATTCTTAGCGTGTGGGTGTTCGCATATGATTGGATCTTGGGTCGGTGTGACGGCATCCCTGGATGATCATCAATGTCGATATTCGGTCCATGATGCACCCATGAGTTGAGAACTTACCAGCAAATTCGAGAATTGACAAGTTCCCAATCCTGGGTCTTGTCCCCAAAAATGCCCTTCAAACTTGTCCTGAGCTCTTTCAACATTCCTGGCGTCAAAGTCCATTGGCCATAATCGGGCTCGTTCGGCGGCACTGATATCTCCTGCCCGGACGCTTCATGATGAATAGTGTTTTTGAAACTTTGATCCCTGTATGCCTTCAAGTAACTATCCGAGTTTGGTGGCAAACTACCCCCTGTGGTTCAGGGCTGTGTCAGTGAGACTTAGCAGCGGATATTGAATAAGGGTCATTGTTGCTGGTGTGTAGACTGTTGACGTATAAACACTTGCATCGTGATATGGAAAGACATTGGGTTATTCAGTAGCAGTCATACCTATGATGTTATCCAGATCGTTAACAAAGACAGGTCCTTGCCTGAAGGCTTGTGCATCCTTCTCGCTGAGCTTCACCATCGCTGAGCAAATGGCTGCGGCAACCATTCGGCCTCCAAGTTGGACTTCCGGTCGCGTCGGCGCGCTATCGGCGAGAATACTTGCAGTCATGGCGCCTGTTGCAAGAATGGTATGTGATGCAAAAATGGGTTCGCCTTTTTCTGTGGAAACGCCGATAACGGATCCGCTGTCATCGAAAAGAACCCTCTTTATGTCAGCCACAACATACTCAACACCCTCGTCCACGGCTCTCTCAATGACTCCCTGAAGTGCATTCGCGGCTTCAGCCCAACCGCTACTTTCGTTGTAAAAGATTTGAGTGACATCCTGATAGGAAGCGTCGGCATGGATACCACCCCAACGGTTGCGGACATCCTCGGTGGTGAGTAGTTGTGGTTGATGTTTGTGACCAACCTCATGGTAATTGTCAATAATGGTCTGGGAGATGCGAGAGTCAGCAAGCCAGGCGAGCCCACTTTGGTGATAGAAGTTCTTATAGAGAGGATCTAGCCTCCACTTTTCAAGCGCTTCCAAAGCAAGCCGCATGTACAAGAGTGTTGTGTAGTCTGCGCGGATCACCTTATTCCAGTCCCATGATGCGCCGCCTTTGTACGGGAAAGGGCTTCGATCAATCAGATATATTTTGGCCAAGGGATAGTCCCGTATGAGCTGCAGTGCTGTTGATGCTCCAAAGGCCCCTGCTCCCACAACAACATAGGACCGTTCGTGCCCCTCATCATGACTGATGACCTCCTGTGGATGGATGGACTCCTTAGAGCGGGCAACCTTGCGCTGAAACAAGCCCACAATCCATGTAACGGCGCTAAAAAGACCCATGGTGTGGGTATGCTGGCAACGACTGGAGCTAGAATCGGAGTTCAGAAAAAGCAAGGGCTGCCGATGCAGGAAACTTGTGGAAAAGATATCAGCGGTCCCAGAGGGGAATGCAGGACGAGCAGGTAATAGACGGGGTTTGCCTCCTTTTTTACCTTGAACAGGTTATTTCTCTTCTGTCATCTCTTCTTCTCTCTTCTCTCTTTTCTCTTTTCTCTTTTCTCTTTTCTCTTTTCTCTTTTCTCTTTTCTCTTTTCTCTTTTCTCTTTTCTCTTTTCTCTTTTCTCTTTTCTCTTTTCTCTT
>MU866174.1:52501-102422 GCA_033296915.1 Triangularia setosa | reverse complement strand
GGGCCAGGCGAGGAAGGCTCGGGCACGTGACCCCTATGGGGCCACGGGCCACAGTCCGACCCGATGGGACGCTAATAGATCTCTCTCTCTCTTTCCACCATCGGTTTTGTTATGTGGAAGATATGGCTAATCGATTGTTATGTGAACGCGACGCGCCCCCTGTCGGCAAACGCTGGGCTCACAACTTCATCAAGCGCCAGCCAGACCTTTGAACACGTTTTACGCGTATATACGACTACCAGAGGGCCAAATGCGAGGATCCAAAGGTTATTGGCGAGTGGTTTGCCCTTGTACGGAATGTCAAGGCCAAGTACGGCATCTTTGTCAGCCACGATAGCCACCACTCCGAAGAGTTCGAGACCTACTGCCAGGAGCACAATATTATTACACTTTGTATGCCTCCGCACTCCTCGCACCTACTTTAGCCACTGGATGTTGGTTATTTTGCACCCATTGAAGAAAGCGTATAGCCGCCAGATTGAGCAGTTGATGCGGATGAAAACCACACACATCAGCAAGTTAGAGTTTTTTGTGGGGTTAGAGAAGCATTTTTTGCTTCAATTACAGAAAAGAACATCCAGGGCGGTTTTGCCGGGGCCGGCCTTGTTCCAAACAACCTAGAGAGGGTGATATCTAAGCTGGATGTGCGCATTCGAACTCCAACACCCCCAGGCTCAAGACCAGGCATAGCACTACCTTAGGTCTCCCAAACACCACACAACCCTCGAGAAGCAAGCTCCTAGTCAGAGCTTATCAAAACTCGGATATCTAGCCACTAAGGCAGCTCTTCAACATCTATGTTAACTGCTGTGGACCGGTTAGCTAATGGTTCAATGGCTGTGATGCACGAGGTGGCTCTTCTCCGTGCGGAGGTCTCTTCGCTATGCAAGACCAATGAGGGGCTTAGTAAAAGACAGAGAGCCAAAAAAAAACATATGTGTGCTTGGAGTGTCACTTACTGTACAAGAGGCACAAGATATACTTGACCAGAAGGCTGTGGGTGAGCAGGTGGCCCAAGAAATATGACAAAGTGGTGGTGGTGCAACGGGGTCTCGTACGAAGATTCGGTGTTGTGGCGTGTGCGGCAAGCCCGGCCATAATGCACGCACGTGCAAGGAGGCTGCGGAATCGTCTGATTCATCTGTTTCTAATTCAGTTATTGTTATTTCCTAGTGTTGTGGTTGTGTAATGGAGGATGATTGTGGTGGGGTGGTGGAAATTCGTCGCTCGCTTATCACGCACGTTATGCGTTTGGAGGCGCCGCAGAAGGACAGCCAGCCTCCTCGGCCAAGGCCAATCCTAGCCCTTTTTAAGCGCCAGGTGACACCGCAGAAGACTCAGTATATTTGAAGTGTGATATACTGTGTAGGAAGCACAGCTAAATTTTATCAAGTCGCCATCAAAGCTGCGTCTACGAGACCTTATGGGTCTCTTGTGTGGACTTGCCCTGCAACTCAAAAATGCCATTCGTCTCTCATAACTCACCTCTGCTGTTTCCTCATTTTCCTCACTGATAACCAACTCTCTCATCAGCAGGACATCATCACTGAGCTTTGCACTGAGTGTAGACTTATATGTGGCTCAGAAAACTTTTGCCCTCTTCGATATCCGTATACGCAGATCCTCCCACGACCTAACATGACTATCTCCAGGCAGCAAGCTGAGGACTTGGTTCAGAGTATAGCGGACCATCATGGCCATGTGGATGGGATAACCCTTGCTACACTCAACACGGAAACGCGCAAAAAGATTGAAAGAGCTTTGCTGGCAAAAGACAAACTCATCGGTCAGACTGTCATCACGCAAGTACCTTCCTGAGGTCGCACGGCTCGATAACTCATTGTATGACACTCACTAACCTCATCATATTGCTATAGCTTGGCCAAAGAATTGTATTCCAAGGACGTTCGTTTCATCTTTGAATTGATTCAGAACGCCGATGACAACTGCTTCGACAATGCAAAGTCCAGCGGGCAAGACCCTCATGTGTCTTTCCGCGTCTATCACGACAAAATCATAGTTGAGTGCAACGAAAATGGCTTCAGCGAGAAAGACCTACGGGCTATCTGCAGTGTTGGTCAGAGCTCGAAGCAGGCCACTCAAGGATACGTTGGTGAGAAAGGCATTGGATTCAAATCTGTCTTCAAAGTTGCTTGGAAAGTCCATATCCAGTCTGATCCCTTTTCCTTTTGCTTCACACACAGACCTGGTGACTCCGGTATGGGCATGATATCACCGGAATGGTACTCATCTCAGAACTCGACGAGGCCCCCCCGCGGCATCACCAGGATGACCTTTACTCTACACAGCGACAATGACCAACAGCTGCAGGCAGCACAGCGTCATAACATCGTGAACGAATTTGAAAACTTCCAGCCCGCCATGCTTCTCTTCTTGAAGAAGTTAAAACGGATAGAAGTACACTTTTTTGACGTCGACGGGAACAAGGAACGCGATCTGGTTATGTCTTTGTCTGAGCCAGGCAATGTTCCACATCGAGCCACCATTACAACCACCACAACCTTTCCCAACTGCGAGCCCGAGACGTTTAGTTATTTTTACCATGTCACGAAGTTTTCAGCAAGCGGTCTCACAAGAAACGAGAACCGCAAATACTCGCCGGGAGACGAGGCTTCCAAGGCATATTCCCAAGCGAACGTGGTCCTTGCATTTCCCCTGACTGGCCAGTCAGTACCAATCATTAAACCTCAGGATATTTTTGCATTTCTGCCGATCCGGAAGATTGGGTTCAACGTCAGTCCCCTTTGCAAAATGAGGGCTTTAGTCCGTGACACATGATGCTGATTTCTCCCTGCAGTTCCTCATCCACACCGATTTCGTCACGATGGCAAATCGCGAAGACATTGTCACAAGCTCAGAACGCAACAGGGGTCTGCGTCGGTTTCTGGCCGACGCCTTTGTCCTTGCGGCCCTGGAGATGTGCGAGCATCCACAGCTTCGGTTTCAGTGGATGCGATATCTACCTCTTCTGAGCGGCAATCATTGGGATCCATTTTGGTCTGGTTTCACCACATTGTTGGAACAGAGGATAGCCAAGGCGAATGTCATTGTGCCTTTCGAGCCAGAAAGTTCCCTGCGATCCTTGACAGAGCTCAAACAATGGATGAAAAAGACGAAGTGCTTGGACCGTCACAATCGCCCCGTATTCAATGACTTGCCACGCAAAAGGGCAAAATACCTCTCACTTGGATACGAAAAGTCGGATCTTGCTCTGCTCGAAGCTTATGGCATGAATAGCCTGTCCTGGGAAGACCTTGTTTCCAGAGCTGAGGCAGACCTGGAAAGCTACTCATCCAAGATGAAGAGCCCCAAAACAGACGCGGAGTGGCATTCATTGGCTGCCAATATTCTCCAGAGGGCGTTAAACAATTCGTCTGATGAGTATGAAGAGAAGATAAAGGCTCTTCCCCTTCTGCCACTCTCCGATCGCAGCTGGGTGAGTATCAAGGACGAAAAGGTCTACTTTCCAACGACAACTGAGGGTTTCTCAATACCGGCGGTGCTTGAGCTCAGACTTATACAGGCCAACGCCGCTGCACACCCAGAAAGGAACGCCCTCTTTCTAGCCCTGGGTGTTACCTTTGAATCATCCACCTCAGTTCGATTACTGGTACTGAACTACCATTCAAATAAATGGCCGCCCACCTTGAACGATTCGATGGCAATGCTTCGATTTCTTTACCTCACACATCCCGAAAATGCCCCAACAAATATATATGGCAAGGTCTCGGTGATGTCTTCGACTTTGTCAAAATTCGAACCTGCTGACAGCGATGTATACTTCCGTGACGACTCGGATCCCTACGGTCCCGCGGCACTTGGACTCAAAGTCCAATTTCTTCACCAGAACTACCTACAAGATCCTCCGCAAACACTCGAAGACGTGGGGCGTGCAGGTCCAGATCCGAGCAAGGGCTGGAGGGATTGGCTAGAACAGCACATCGGTATCCGGACTCGGTTAAGAATTGCAACGAAAGACGACTCTGATGACGAGCCAGCTTTGACGAAAGAGATCTTAAATGTTGCAGAGCATCAGCCTACCAAGTTTCTTGGGTTGCTTCACCACCTTTGGGCTTATGAAGGGGAAGAACTGGCCACCAACGAAGCGATTTGCAAGCTTCTAGGTGAATTGGAGGTTCTATGCGAAGGAGGAATTCAACTACCTCTTGAAGACACCATCTTGCCAACCCCAAAGCTGAGGGAACTATCCAAGCGCTTTTTAGAATCATCCCATGATTTCAAATTCCTGGAACTCGAGACTAGCCTTCCTGATACCATAGGTGGCTGGGTTTTTTTGGCCAGGCTTAATGTCATTATAGACGATGAACTGCGTTTTTACCTGGGGATGCTTCAAGCTGTGTCGGAAGAGGATGTTCAGGAGCCTGCTCGGATCCTGAGATTGTACGCAGCGATTCAAGCCAAGTGTTTGATGACCGATGACATTTCAGAGACGCGTGAATTCATACGGTGAGCTAGTGCCCATGTTTTGCCTTCAGATGCATCCGAAACCATCACTGACATATTGGATTCAGGGATTTCTGCAGCGAGGAGAGTTTTATATATATTCCTAGCCAACCTAGAACTCCTTCAAAATGGGTCCGCAAGGAGCAGTGTGTGCTCGATGCGCCAGAAGACATGACATGTCTGTACCCGCTCGACGCACTCTACGACCAGGCCTTTTCAGACGATGCTAACGTGTCTCTGCCAATGGTTAAAACCTTTCTACATGATACAATCGATATCCCTTCCTGCTCTTGGGCATGTCATGTAGCCGAGTTGAAACACTTGAAAGCGCAAGATTGTGCAGATGTGGCACGCATCACGGCTCAATACAAGAGGCTCCAAAAGAGTATGACATCCAAAGCTGACGACATTGAAACGCTTAAAGGCATGTTTGCAAAAAATGGGCTCGTGTTTCAAGAGCCATGCAACGCCGACAAGCCCGCGTGGTATAGCCCAGCTGACTGTGTCTGGTCGACCGCGGCGGGGCTCCGCGGCAAGGTCAACCTCCGCAGCCAGTACCCTGAGCTGAAAGAGTTCTTCGTCGATCTCCTCGGGGTAGATCTGCTCAACATAAACATGATATACGACGTGCTCTTGGGCCTTGACCCCAACAGCCCGACTGATTACAAAGAAGCAAAGACACAGCTCCTTGCGTTTAGCAATCTTCTCCCAACAGCCTCCCAAGAGCTGATGAAGACCATGCAGTCTAAAAAGCTTCTGATGGAAAACTTTCTGCCAGTTACATGCCTTGATGGGGGAGCGAAGCTTGTCAATGCCGCCACCGAGTTCATGATCATTGACCGCCAAGGGCCGGTGGCAGAATTCCGACACCAAGTCAAGGCGCTAGACTTTGACATGGAAGAGGTTCATGATTTGGAGGCCTTTATTGAGTGGGCTGGCTTAACGGGGCGATACCTGTCGAGAATGGTGCGGGAGATGCCCTGCCTTGGGGATGGGCCGAAGGTTCCAGTCAGCAATCCATTGTTTGATATCAGAAAGAAGGCACACGAGCTTTTACGGTGAGATTTACTTTCCAAACCCAGCGTTGACGGCACCTAACTGACCGAATATACTTTTTTTAGAGTGGCAAAATTCTTTCGCAGTCCTAGGTATCAAGAAGGAGAAGGAAAGCACCTTTATGCCCAGCTCCGCGGGGCACGAACCTGGGAGACGGACGATATCTCGGCGCAGCTTGTTCTCGAGATGAACGAACAAAGCTATGTCGTGCCACTCGACAAGAGCGACATGTACATCGCCGAAGAAGGCGGAGAAGGGGAGCCGGCATCTTCGCCACCGCGCTTGACGATCTACATTCCGCACAACGAGACCGATCAGGACGTATGCATCCAGCACAAGCTGCCTTACAAGCTGGCGGAGTGGATGATGACGGATCCTGCGACTGGGAAGATGAAGCCAATGGACGGAAGGGCGGTGAGGGTGTTGACGGCAGTTTTGAATGCCAAGTTTGCGTCGTTGGCGAGGATTTTGGAACGAGAAGGGGTTCATGATGTTGGTATCTTTTATGTGGTTGATGGGGTGGACGAGGAGGAGGATGTCGAAGAGGACGACAGCGATGTTGGAGTCATAAAAAGCAACCTCGGGGAAGGTGTTGAAGGTGATGCGGAAGGCGAGACGTTCGAGGGAGACGACGTTTTTGATAATGTCGAGGTTGATGCGGCTGGTGATGCTCAAGAAGATCAGGTCGCTGAGGAGCTTTCTAATGTCGACGAGGACGAGGCTGCCGAGGTATTTGAAGGAGACGACATTTTTGATGAAGACGGATGCCCCGAGCATAGTCATTCCGCACAAGAGAACGGATCGGTCAATGGGCGTGAGGATGTTGACACAGATCAGAGCTTGGAGGGAATCGTGGCTTCAATTTCTGTCTTGAGCTTAGAACCACACACGCCTCGCAGTTCAGCATTGTCATCGACACCATCCACACCCGTGGGTCGCGGCACAATCTTCACACCATCGGTAGCTGGGCCCGAGCCTCCTCTAAGCGTCCCTATCAACTTGTCATACAGAAGCGGGACTCCAGGAGGTAATTATGTTACTCCGCAGACAAGACATTTCCAGGTTTCTCCGAACTGGGGGTCAAGAACCCGGGGGCCGAACACTACTTCAAGCTCAAGCCCGCAGCAGTACCGAGAGCTTTTGAGTCACATGATATCAGCTGGTCAGCAGCTTCGATTTCCAGAGCATACTGACTCCAATACGTCACCTTTGAGAGGCCGCCTTCCCCTTGTCAAAGACACCACAAACCCGCTATGGATGTTCAGCACTTGGGAGCAAGGCGCGGCTGGTGAGCTATTTGTAAGTGGAACCAACAGCCCAAATATGTGTCTCGCCACACTAACCTAGTATTCTCTATCTGTTCGTAGATTCTTGAGCTTTTGAATGCATTGGAACCCAAGTTACCGGGCTTCTGCGCAGAGGTCAACTGGACCAGCAAGCTCAGAAATCAAGCCAATGTGCACCCAGGCTATGCAGCCCTGACCCGGTGGGAAGGGTTCAGTGAGATATCCGACCTTCAGTATTTTGACTACACTGGTGCTCTCACGGCTCTCTTGACTGAAAAGGGGTACCTCCCGCCAGCCATTTCGTTCTCCGACAATGGGGAAGAGGCTGTGAACCCTGTTCAGCCAAAAAAGTACTACATTGAGGTGAAGTGCACGTCACAAGGCTGTGAAGAACCGTTTTATATGGGGGCGAGTCAGTATAACAAGGTACGTTCCTTCTCTTCCGGATGGATGGTCTGGTCTGAACTGTTGTGAGTGAGATATCGTCAACTGACATGGTATTTGTGCCACAGATGAAGGCAATTTGTGAGGAAGAAAACTCCCTGTACATCATATTTCGGGTGTTCAACCTCTACACGGACAAGATTGATGTCAGATTGTTTGTGAACCCTTCTGAGCTTGAGAGGCAGGGGTTGCTGAAGTTCTCACCGGAGAAGTATAGTGTGAAGGCAACATCATAGGATGGCCGAAATCCGGCATTTGCTGCTACCTCAGGTTGTCAGACAAATTGAAAATGGAGATAGTTGTTGGACGGGAAGGTTGGATTTACCTGTTACTCCGGTAGCTTCAATCGGGTCATTGATGTCTGATCACTTCACATCAATAGCATCAAGCTTTTCCTCCAAAACAGCGCAAACTGCAACAGCCTTTTCTTAAGGGCAACAAACATGTTAAAAAGAGGAAAACAAAACTTGTTTTTTTTCGTCGATAAGAACTGTAAAAAATCAACGGCGCAATTGCGCGATCCGGGATTCGAACCCGGGTCCCTCGCTAGTCCACATGAGATGGGAAGCGAGGATTCTAACCACTAAACTAACCGCGCCGTATTCTGTGATTTGAGGTGTAAAGTCTCGTTAAAACTGCACCCTATATCTGTACAATAGTGGCAGAATTCAGGGGTTCGAAGTTTTAATTAGCCACAACATATCGTGGAACCAAGTATCAATTCATAACCCAATTCAAACGACAATCATAAAACTATCGACCCTCCATCTATTACAGCCCATAATGAACACCCAAAAGCCAAGAGCCCGCGCGTGTTTGGCATCACCTGCTTGGATGCCAGTTGCAAAACGCGCCTAAAATCACTATCGCCAACGTCGATATCCTGGACTGCATCAAGAAATTTTGCTTCCTAACCAAACACCTCGGGCACTTTCTCACAAACCATTCGCCTGGCCTTTCTCCATCCCAGTCTCCGGCAAATGATATCCAGCTGGAGATTATTAAGAATTGCCGCTACGGTAACGCCATCCGGGGTCGGCGGTTCGGCGGCCTGCCGCTTATTGCTCCAGAGCCGCCGGCTACGGATGTGAGAATTACCAATCAAGTCGTTGGCCACATCCTTGACCTCGACATTGACTGGAACCTGGACGTCTTTGACATTCACCAGCTGGGGAGCGGGAGCGGCGAAGCAGATGGAAAGGAGTGGGATAGCGGCAAGGAGGATCAACTAGAAGATTTCATATCAGCTTGTGGGATGGTGCAAGGGGGGAGATGGTTGTTGAAATACCTTCATGGTGACAATTGTGTGCCTTTGGTAAGAAGATGAAGATGTAGGGGGTAGACGTTTGCTTGCGTGTAGGTGAGATGCTGAGAAGGTGCTGCGAGATTTCACGAGATCGAGGGAACAAACTGGGTATCTATTTGCCTGAGCGTCTTGTCCTTCTCAGTACGGAGTAATCGTTAGGACTAAAGCCCAGTTCACTCCTGACGACAGAGCCAGATCGCCAAAAATCGGTGATTGTGAGTGTAGGAAGGACCTGGTTGTATTTGTCAGGATTGTGAGTATGCCGTTGTCTCACAGCAGTGTCAAGAGACCGATTGCCCGCTAGCGGGTTTGTTGACGATGATCGCCGTTGATGATCAGTCACATTTCAGCCCCATACCTCACTTGAGTCCATGGCGTTTTACAGGCTCATGGTCTGCAACACGGCAGATCTTTACGGTGGCAACCCAACTCGCGTGAATAGACGAGTAGGCAAGTACTACAAATAGGAAAGATTCACTTTGATCCTTCATCTGCCCGCAAGCTGTGATACAAGATTCACCTCAAACGGTGATTTCCTCTTTTCAATTATTGCCAATTCGACGCTCAATCATTGCACCCTCCGACGACCTCTGACGCAGGTAACTGTCCTTAGGATGACAATTCCGACATGTCCCCAAAGCGTTTCTATCCCAAGCACCGCGTTCGAGAGATCGCACCATCATAGCTGCTTGACAGTGCTAATCTCAGGCCTCCACAATGGTCATTTGGGCGAAGCAAACAGCGCGCCTGATCGTGTCTTCGATAGCATCGCACTCTGGAATCTGACGCGACGCTAGGTTTAACACCCAGAAAGGGGAGGGAGCGGCGAGGCCGGTAGATAGGAGGGGAATGATGGCCAAGACGGTCAACTAAGAGATCGTTGTGAGTGACTTGTTCGATGCATCAGGCGGCATTGATAATGGGAGTGTTCTACCTTCATTTTGACAATTGGAGAATGTGAAGCAAATGGGAGGGCTGCTGTATCTGTTCAGAGGAGAGAGGCTAAAGGGTAAGGAAGAGTGGTGAAAGATGTATACTTGAAATGCTGGAGAAGGAAGAAACTATTTATCTAGGTACATACTTCAAACCCGCTACGCTTTCAATGACGCTCTGACGCAGGTGCGACCGTTATCGTACCTAGGGTGACACGGCGTGACATATTACATCTCTTGCGGAGGGTCAGGATGTCAGTGTCTCACGGGATTAATCGACACTGTCGGTGTTCTTGACGATTATCACCATTGATGATCAGTCACGATCAAGCCACATGACTCACCTGGTACTTATTGAGGTGATCTGTAATACGGGGCCTCTGTGGACTTTCCCGACGAAAAAGACTGGTGAATACATACGCTTCTAAAGAACAGGGGTAAAGTCGGGCCCTCAAATAGAAGCAGTCCAGTCGGTCCCAACGAGCAGTGAGAAATGGACAGATCCCTTGTCAAAGTCGTACGGGATATCTATAAAGCGGCTTATCAGTTTGTCGGTATCCTGACGATGATCTACGGACAGGCATGATTGCCATAAACTGTAGTTTCCCCGGAGTGCTTTGGTGTCTCAGTTGCGGGTGAAGATGATCGTCGCCAACCACACCCGACGAACTTGCTTTAACTTCACCGAAACCGTCTGACCGCAGCCCCGTCCGTCGCGATGGAAACTCGCAGGAGCTGGAGGTTTTTTCTCGTCAGTCTGGGATCAACTTACCTAGTACCTTACCTCCATCGGAACAAAAGCCATGAACCTCGCATCCATCATGATTAACAGGAAACACGAAGGTGTGTCACTGTCCCACCCAAGCTGTTGTTGCAGCCAAAATGTCCTTACTAAGCCTATCAGCGCGACATCCGTACCACCGCTTCTCTATTGATGATGGGCCTGAGTATCACCGCCGGCCTTATCGTCTTTGACGCTCGTTGCCGCGACACGAAGTAGTTTTGTCCAATCTCAATCGAATTAGAGAGACTTGGTTCTCTCTCAGCGTCCAAGAACAATGCTGGTGGTATCTCTGGCTGGTTGGATACTGGCCTTTTGCATACCTCCTGCTGAGGCCGGAAGTGGAAGGGACTAGAGGATCTGGATCATGGAAGTGAACAATGGGATAGGAATGGCGGAGAGGCATTCATATTTTGTCCTGTACCTGGAACTGTTGGGACGAGGCTTTCTCTGGCCGAAGCACAGATTGGGGATTGGCAGCACAGGAATGTATGCAGCACAGTGTTTAGAATAGCTTCGCTGCTTGCTAAAGAGGGGCTGACTATGCACCACCCAATCATTTGTGCGCATTTGGCGCGTAGGCAACCGGATGAGGCAGCCATTTCTTTGTATTAAATAGACAGCGTCTGATCTCATTTCATTGTCTCCTGCTCTCTACGCAAAATTCAACTACCAAAAACCACTTCGATAGAATGTCCTCCCAAATTCTAACCACCATCTTTCCCCCGCTCAAAACCTCCCAATACGAACACCCGCACACCCACACGTTGATCTTCCTCCACGGACGTGGTGACAAGATACCCTCCTTTCTCGCCGGCCTCTCAGCATGGGAGTCCTCCCCCACCACCCCGCCCCCCTCACCCGGATTATCTGACCAAGAGCCCGCTGCCCTCACACTCCGAACCGCTTTTCCCACCTTCCGCCTGGTCTTCCCACGGGCACCCCTCCGCATTGTAGCTGCCGTCGCTGCACAGGGCGAAAGACTCGAGTGGAACCAGTGGTTTGATGTCTGGAACACTAATGACTTCTCCGACAATGAAGAGCTCCAAGCTGAGGGCTTGAAGGAGTCGGTTAGCGGCATCAGGGAGATTATCAGACAGGAGGCCGAAAAGTTGGGAGGGAGATATGACAGGATTGTGTTGGCAGGGATCAGCATGGGAGGCGCAACGTCTATTCACACGTTATTCAACCTTGAGAAGCCGATTGGTGCGTTCCTGGGCTTTTGCTGCCGATGCCCGTTTGCCGGGTCGAAGAAGACGCTGGAGGAGATGAGAGCTGTGTTGGGACTGCCTGGGACACCGCAGGGGAATGAGGTGCTGAAGAAGACGCCAGTCCTGTTGGAGCATTGTATAGATGATCCACTCGTTAAGATCAAAAGTGGGAGAACTTTGAGGAGGGTTCTGGTTGGTTTGGGGGCGGAGAGACTGGAGTGGAAGGAGTACGAGACAGGGGGCCACTGGTTCAAGGCACCGGACGGGATGGATGATGTTATTTCCTTTATGCGGAAGAATGTGCTGGAGGTGCTGGAGATACTGGATAGTGGAAGCGATGAGGATGTGGATATGGATATTTGATAGATACCAGACTGTTTGAGGGGGTCCGCCAAAGAGTAAAAACTACGTTACCTAGATACAACCACAACCTTTCATAGATACAAGAAATCCAAATATCTCACCCATTACTATGCTGAAAATGGCCATGTTGTCCTCCTGTTGCTATCATCCATCATAGGTTTGAGCCAACACTGCGAGGACTCACAGCTGTAGCAATACTGCCCGCAATCTCACTTGACGAAAGAGTAGGGGAGTTCGTCGTGGAATTACTCTCCACCATCTCACTCCCCGAAAGAGTAGGCGAATCAGCCACTGTCCTGTCCTGTTCTGAGGTCCCCTCATTGGACCAAGCTGTGTCTTCAACGTCCATGATCTCCTGTGCCGGGCCCCCGACAGGCAACTCATGCGGCCCCATGTCTTTGACACCTCTCCAGTCTTCCATCTCTTGTCGCGGTAACGTTGATAGGCGAGCATTCATCTCTCCCTTTTCCCATGTCGAAGTCTTAGATAATGTTGCTCCGTCTTTGTCGTCACTGGCAAGGGCTGCTTTCTTCTGCTTGCGCCGCTTGCGTAGATAGCAATAGAGGTAGATTAACCCTGATATGAGGAGGATGGCAAAGCAAATTGGGATGACGATGATGATCACTGTTGTTGTCAAAGAAATAGAGGGCGGACTAGGTGGTGGAGGTGGAGTGGCGGTTTGTGACGGTATGATAGGCCGACTCGAGGTGGATGAGGAGGCTGGCCCTATGGAAACTGTCAGCATCCCTGTTCAAGTTCTAGTTCAAGTGCAATCCTACTTCTAACCACGGAGCTGATTACTGTGACAAACGTACTTGGCTCCACCGAAATGTCAGAGGCCATAGCGGTTCTTATGATTGGTGCCGGAACGAAGGAAGTTGTCTCTTTTGGTGGCCCTGTTATCAAAGTGGCCGTAGTAAGGTGGGTAGTGGTTGTAGTCTCGAGGCTTGCAGTAGCCGTAACAAACATTTTGGACGAATTTGACGACGTCTTAACCACGCTCTGAATTGGCAAACTGTCACAGTACGAGACATATTCTCCGAACGCCGGCTGCAGATAGAATTTGTTCGCATTGGTCCAATCGTCCCCCTCATTGCCCTTGTGTAGAATGCATGTTCTGCAAGCAGCATAGTCTTTGGTAAACAAAGAGTCTGTTCTGCATAGTTGAGGCGTCTTTCGAAGTTTCTGGGTTTCTTCGTATGCTCTGTCTGTAAGGTCTTGTCAGCATTGTTGCGCCAAGAGACAGGTATGTCAAGCATCATGGGCAACTAACAACACTCTGATCGGCAGATTTCAGGTACAAAGTTCATGTCGATGTGTTGCAGACCTTGGTCTGTATCCTGGGGAGCCATGGTGAGCGTCTTGGAATGGGGATGATCATGAGCGGTCTGAATGAAACAATGGAGAGAACGACGAGAACACCCCTGAGGGAGTCAACCTACATTGCGGGGGCCACATACATTTTGTCTTCTCAATGAAATATGTTTGTGCCGGGTTCTATCTAATGTGGTTAGTTAAACTACTCGTCATGATTCTGCCCAATTCTGTTTTGTAACATTGGCGAGCTGATTGCTCCAGGGCTTATCACGGCCACCAGCCCCCAAGCCAACCAGGCCTGGACAACTGCCGCAAACAATCAACAAGGTGCAACCAATTGTATTGCAGAGGGCCTTCAATATGGCCTGCCAATTGAGCAAACACTGAGTATCGATAATCTGGGGTGGTGTTACAAGTTCCCAATGCTGAGCGCTTTGCTAAAGACAGAGTGGGTTTTTTGGATCAGCTTGTCATTTTCAATTGAGAATCTGACTGCACGGAATATTCCAGACTAGATTTACGAGAGAAGAAAATTCCCGAAATGACCTTCTTGAATCAGATAAACCCTTGACGACTCATCGCTGCAACCAGACAATGCCGAAGTGATGGGGGCTACAGGCTCTGAGGTTGGACAAGACTAGAAAGATAAGGTGCGTACCCCACAGCCACCTCCATCATCAACTAACAGGTAGATCCGCCGATCCTCTCAATGCAACCCAAGAAACCGCCTGTTTGAGTCCCCGGTACCTTACGGATCGGAGATATGAACAGGAACAGGCAATAAACAAGAAAGTTGAGCTCACTGTACTTAGCTGCCAGCCAAACATACCACATACAGAGATGGGCGAAAAAGGTGCTGACCCAATTCTTGTTTGAAGAAAGGCAGCTGCGGATAACTAGGTAAGTCTTGTGTAACGCACAACCCCTGAGCTCCAACACCTAATCCAGATAACGTCACACGCCGTATGCCTATCTTCCAATTTACATCCTCAATCATCCATAGCATTAAATATCCATGGCCGAAAAAGACCAATGGTACCGCTATTTTATACCGAGCACTTTGTTGAAGTAGGACCCAGGATGGAATTAGATGATCAAAAACACAGACACACCCCTTCTCATGGTTGAAAGCCCTGGAGGCGATCAAGCCAGACATGACTCCGAAGAAATGAGCCGCTACACCTCTGTTGATACCATTACATATCCCGCAGATTACCAGTAAATCTATCTACTCTCGTCTTTCTATGCCAACTAGAAAACAAGCCAACGCGCAGGATTCCACCCCGTTAATGAGCCAAGTCTATGACTGGTATCCGTCCATTCCCATTTCCCAGATATGGTACACCGTGCAAGCTTAGTGTGAGACTTTTTAACGAGGATTATACCACATAACACAGTACAGGTGATAAAAAGGCGTCAGCATTACATATCTGCGGCCTGCGGACCTCGATACGGCCGGCTTCCACAGCGGTGAGGTCGACTCAGATCCAAAACATGATTACCATTCCAGCTACTCAGCTCATCCATGATTGAGGATCGCGGTTCAGGGTTAAGCTCACTGCTCGGTGGTGTACCTAGGTAGCTATCTAGGCAGTGCGAGAGGAAATGTGGAATACCTACCAGCCTGGTTGCGTTCCTCAAACAACATAACTGTATAAGACTCGCTTAACTTTAGGAATCTAGTGACATCATGACAAGCTGCAGGATGAACGAAAAATGTTGGAACGAACTCTTGAACTTGCATCAAGGGAGTCCAAGGCACTCTCGCTGCCATGGAATTTGGTTGTTGTTGTTGACACTGAAGAAGCTTTCGACCTAATTATCAGGATATGTGGAATGAGAAGACGAGAACATATGTGACCTCTTCACACCTATTAGTCGCTTATTATGCCAATATAATGGCCGCTGCTTCACCAGCATGTTCCTCTCTGAGTACTGCAGCCCACACTTACTACACAGCGTCCTTGGCCCCTCTGGCCCCTTCCTCCATCTGTCGATCCAGTACAATAACAGTTGTAGCATTTACCGGCTGCATTTCGCGCTGGTATCGTCTTCTACTCTCCGTGTCAGCATTCTTCCATTGTTTCACAGAGAAATTGAAAGGCACAGACACTAACCTTCCCATGAGCATCAACCTCAATCTCTCTCACCCTTCTCCTCCTTCCTCCCAGGCTTCTGCACAGGGTCCCCTGATGAACCACCGTGGTGATGCGATAGAAGACGACGGCCTTTGGTGTGGCGTGATGACCCAGAATTTGTGCTCTCCTCCACCCATTCCCTTGCCGACTTGATCTCGTCCATCCGCCTCTTGATCACGTCACCATTGTTGGCCATGACATTGACCACTCGCTTGGAGGCGAGCTTGACGAGCAGCGTTGACTCGTCGCTTCCAGGGCGGCAGTCAGCCGTGAAGCATCTTGCAAAGTCGCAGAGGGCAAAGACTGAGTTGGTAATCTGCATTGGTGGAGGGTAAAGGAGGAGTCTGACATTTTCTTGGTCTGCGGTTCTCAGCCCATGCTAGGTACCCTGAAAGGCACAGAGTAGTGGTAATGTCGTGTCAGGAACATAAAGTCCGGGTTACACCCGATTATCATGAAGGCCCAAAATCAGCGTTGATCAACTTGCTTTCCCAGCAGACAGACCCGTGTTCAGGGGAAAATTACCAGCTGATCTCTTTCTTCCAATATTTTCGTCGACCATTCACGAGGAACACGGATAATAAAAAAGCTCTATCAAAGCGGTCAGCACCCGACCCGATTTGCGGCGGAGAATGCAATAACTAGCGACCCAGCATAGTGCCAGTGTATAACACTGGGCATCTATCCAGAGTATTGCTCACTGGCAGGTACCTGATACTAGAGCCATGTCAGATATTCGAGTTGCCAACCGAGTCCAGTCGAGGCGAGGCAAATTAGCTAGCTGGTATTTCGGCACGCGGTTCACGATGTTCGGGACGGCAGCAGCCACAGTGAGGCCGCGATCCGAACATTTAATGCGGCAGAGATGTCCCGCTTTCTCGGCATATGCAGATCCGACTCGTGCTGAAGACTGACTCCGCGGGCCGTACCCGAAAGACGAACCTTCTGCCGCTGCTCGACTGCCTCTTGCCAAAAACGGCTCACCCGCTTTGCGAGCAGCTCGACTCCCGAAAACTATAAAATATGCGAGATGGCTGCTGAATAGACAGATCACGCCCGATTGTGCGAACAACTGTGAGTCCGTGACACATTGATAACGCCAACACCAGACTGCCCTGTTGCGGCTGCACCCCAAGTTACACAGCGATCCAGCCGATATTCGAGAATACAAACCACCGGAATAAAGAATCAAAGTATTACATGTATACCTGGTTTTGGGCAAGAGGCCCCGGGAAAAGATCCCCGAGTTGGATAAGGGACAGCATAACAGCAGTGAATAATTTCCCCATTTTGTTCTGCCCATGGTTTGTCCCAATCTCCGTCTATTCGCCAAAAGCAACGCCATACATATCCGATTGCCATTCCATCTAGACACTATAGTATACAAAATTAATCAGTCCGGGTAACTAGCCTTATTTCTGCATACCGACAAGCGCTTAGCGTCATACATGATTATTTTCTGTTCCGAATCTTGTTTCCAACCATCTCGAACCTGACGCTCTTGTTGCCCGGAGGAGAAAGTCCAATATTAAAGTCGCAAGCACCCAACACCAGCCCCGTCTCTGCCCGTTTGAGGCCAGTTAGAAAAAAGAAAGGCTGCCGTTTTGTTTTCGTTTGATCATGCTTTCCCAATGACAAGGCGGTGCATCTTTCAGCTTGCAGTCTCCGCACAATGCATCCACACTACAATTGGGCGTTGGTTAGACATGTGGTGGCTTGCAACAGGTTGGGATGGATGGCTCGGGTACCTCTCGAAGTATAGAATGTTGGGATCACATCGGATGTGGGTTGCAATGTAGTCGTGGCACCACCTCGACGCGATGAAGCGGAAGTGACCGCAAGAGTGTCGTCGTTGGATAAAATCACACATGGTGATCAAGTTGGCGGTGTTGCTGAACGAGTAACCTTGGGTTAACTTTAAGAAAGCGTAGAGTCACAGCACGGTGGTAGATGGAGTCGATGTTCGTTCCTGTACGTGAGGTCAAGTCTACTGTCCTGTCCCCAGCACGGCCAAAGCAGTATAAGAGTGTTTCACCGAGGCCATACTCCTCTGGGACTTGGCCAAGGTGATGTTTCCCAGCTTTCCACTCTCCCTTGGTTCAACCATTCTCAATTTGGGGAGCTGCATGAATGGTATGAGAAACTACCACCCAAGTTGCAAAGGAAATAACTAAAGTAGAGGGGCTAGACCCACCCAGACAGGCAATATTGTCCGAGAGATAAGGGAGACTGCGTCTCCTCCCGCCATGTCTTTGAGTGGCGCACAGTTGACAGGCTTGGGGATGAAAACAGGGCCGGGTGGTGCCCAATTACCCTCCCCCACAGCAGGCCCCGTGATGGCTGTAATGACAGGCCAGCGAGAGCGGGGACGGCTGGTCTAGTGAACGACAGGAATAAGAAACAAGCAGCAAATCTGGAGCGGAAGTAAAGCTAGCCGTTTCCCATGCAGTGGAGACGGCCTCAGCCCTGCTCATGTTAAAGAACTGGAAACTGGCGTTGATGTCGAGGCGAGACATGGTGATCTTAGCGCAAACTCTACGATAATGCTCTCGGCTCAAGAGCAGAAGAATTTGGGTCATGGAGATCGGATGGGATGGTACTTTGATGTTGACCGCCGAGTTCGTGTTCCAATCAGAATGATCGATCACACCTCACATTGATGCCCTGTCGTTGGTGTGTCAGGACCGGCGTCTTGGCCCCTTCGGCTTTCCACATTGGGCTAATTCAGGGCAAGGGGCTTGCGTTGCATCTTTGGCCATTGAACTCAACACTGACAGTGTAAAAGAAATATCAGAGAGAAGAAAATCCCTAGTGTCGACGTGACCGCCGGAGGGGTGTTTGGGTCTGTCAACTTGTAAGTATGTTGTCGTTGGAAAGACCAACCAGGCGATATCAGCGTACAATAGAAAGACCCCATTGGCTTGAATGGTGTGGTGTTTGCTTCTCGGCGCCTTACAGGGCGCGTGCCTGGGGTTATGTGGCTGCCGAGCCTGCATGACCAACCTGGTCTGGTCCCCTAGTGTATATCATCAGGATCTCGTGTCTTCGAGCTGGATTCGGCAGATTGCGGTAGCTATGGCCTTGTGGTGTGATGGTCAAGATGGGAGATATGACGTCACGTGGTATGTAAACTAGTGACATCTCGGTGTCAGTCACAATGTTGATATTGCTGTGAGAGATCTTGATCGATTCTGCTTGCCCTGTTGACAGGAGATTGTCTCAAAAACAGTGGGGAATGCTGGCAATCAATGGGAGACCAACCCTAACCCCCCTCTTGACGCAGTTGATGATATCGAGATGGTGGCACAAACTGCACAACAGGGGTTGCAAAACTGAGTCTCTCAAGTCAGAACAAGACTCGTCGTGACATTTTTGTCTCAAGTCACCTTCCTGATGGTATGGGAGCCCTCAACACCTTCCAGACCCGGCTTTCTGAGGTTGCCTTGAAGCTGTTGAACGCATGGACCAGGCGCCGAGTTTCGATAACCCGCACCACCTTCCCCGTTTGGAACTGGCTGTTAACTCTATTTGAACAACGAAAAAGGCGTGATCTTGCTCGTCCCCCCCTTTTTGGCGAACCTCCTGTCGTCTCTTCTTGTTGTTCTCTAGCACTCTCATCTCAGATCTCAGATCATGTCGCCTACTGGGTTCCATCACCACCAGGCCACTGCGCTTCGGACCAGCACCTGAAGCTCAGAGCCCTGATTTTACCCGACGCCCGTCCTGAACCGGATGCTTTGGAGTCGAGATGTGCCTCCAACCAATGGCAAAGCTGCAGACTAAGACAATCTTCCTCGCTCTCCCACTTGATCGCTGACCAACAAGGCTTCGCTGAGGCATTTTGGCGATGCAGGTGTCGCTATGGAACCGATTCTCTGCTAAAGTTGGGATGTCACCCCGATACTGGCCGCAAGATCTTGTAGATGACACGCCCAGACAGCGAAGTATCAACTTGTCGCCAATCATCAACCCTCATGAAGTGGCTCGCCCTTCCACTGTCATGATCGTACCATGTGTGTCGCGTCATATTGCCCTTGTATCGGTGGTGGATGTGTTATGCTTGCTGGAGCATGTTCAACGGAGTCTTCGGCCAGTCGCCTGAGCGAGTCGAGTTTTTTCGCGGCACCCGATACGACAACCTGCGTTGGGACAAGAGTCAGCAATATACCGGATAATGCCCGCCTCGTCCCTTTCTCCTACGTTTCTCGACTGGTACCTTTCCTCTGAACCCTTGGTTATTCTACAGCACTGTTCGTTTGGTCAAGGCTATTTTTAGCTTGGCGGTCCCGATCGGAGACATTTGCCGTACCGGCAGAATGCAGCGACCACTGCGAGAACCACGAAACCCGGGTTCGCCAGAAGACCAGCACCAGCAAGCAGCGTTTTGATGGGATTAGACGACTCAGTCAGATGGGAATAAAGACTTACAGAGGATTAAAGAAGCCTTTTAGAGACTGTAACCCAACCGCTGTCTACAGCGGTCCCACCAATTTTGGACATTGCCCCCGAAGCGGTTTTGTCTACCACCCCGGGGACCGAAGTTGTTATTTTCGGATACGGCTTGGAAAAATGCGCCGGTTGGACCCGACACTCTGTCACTTGCCACACTTGCTGCAGCGTTGTGCAGGCGTTGCAAAGTCATTCACACAAGTCGCTGTGGGGCACTCAGAGTTGTTTTGAAAAGGCTTGATTGACTCATGCTAAACAAGAGAGGAAAAGAGAAAGACCAGAGAAGAAAAGTCAAGAGAGAGAAGAAAAGAAGAAAATCCGGACCTGAGGCACGTTCCTCGGTCAGGGGATCTGTGGCAGGCGCTCAACCAAGTCGCCCCCCACGCCCTCCCGCCTTCCAAGGTCCCAAAGCTCGCATCCCTTTTGGTTTCCGCATCCTCCATCTCCGCAAAACCCTTTTCCGCGTTCGGAGAAAGAAAAAAAAGAAGACCAAGCCAGCCTAAACCCCTGGGCCCAATGCAGTTGCAAATGGGAAAACCATCTATTTGCAGGTGCGCCAGGCGATGTTGACCTGCTGGGTGAAGGCAACGGTGGCATCGTCGTTGGTGATCTCGCCGATGGCAGTGCGGTTGCTGCTGGTGAGGGCAATGCGGTTGTTGACGTTGAGGATGCCGGTGGCACCACAGGGCGAGTAGATGTAGCTGGCCGTGGGGATACGGTCGGCCTTGGTGTAGACCTGGCCAGTCTCCCAGATGCCGCCACCGGCAATGGAGGTCTGGGTGGTGGTGGTGGCCTTGGCGTCCTGGCTGAAGTAGTAGGTGCTGTAGAAGGTGCCGGTGACGCCCTTCTCGAGCTGAGCGTAGCCGTGGTAAGTCGACTCGACAACGGCGAACTGGAAGCCGCTGGGGTACTGTGTTGGGCGTGCAAGTTAGTCTTGGTCTGCGAGGTGGGGGGACAAATCACTGTACCTTCAGGCTGAGATGGAGCTGGCAGTTCTTGGTCTTAGCGGTGGGGTCATAGCCGGGTCCGATGTAGGTTTGGAAGCGGTCGAAGCCAAAGGTGACAACCTGTTGATGGGTTAGAATCTGTTGTTCTCTGTTCCTAGCTGGGGGCATCACGGCTTACAGTCTTATCGGGGGAGATGGAAGTGGAAACGGAACCCTGAGGGCAGCCGTTGCCAGAGAAGCCAGCCTTCTCGATCTGGATCTGCGTTGGGTCGGGGGCGTTGGCCCAGCCGTCGTTTCCGACGACCTGAGCAACGGGGCTGGCGGCAGCGAGAGTGGGGAGGAGGAAAGCGACAGCCTTCATTTTGAAGTTTAGATTGTTGAAAAAGCTGGTTGGAAACCGAAGAGGAAGATGAAGCGGATGGTGATCGGAAGATTTGAAGGCTGGAAGATGCTGAAGGCTTGAGGGCTGATGAGCTGATGAGGAAAAAAAGAGGTCGATATCGTCGTGGAAGCACTCGATACTTATACTCGTTTCACGTGGCCTCGAACGCTCTCCGCCTTCGTGATGGCTTCACATTATCCGAGAACTCCACGCCATATTCCCGGCCGCGGACGGGCAAAGGCGCTCCTCGTTCGAGCGAGACCCGCTTGGCATCCTCGGTTTGGTGTTGTTAATTTGGTCTCCAGATTGTACAGCCGCCTCCAGGACTCCAGCTTCTTCATTGTTCCCCGTGTCCTTCTCCCTGTTCGGAACTTGGAGTAGTTTGCATCCGGATGTAAACATTGTCTGTCGATGGCGGTCGAGGCCGGGATGGCTCTTCGTTTCCGAGGTTCTCGCGCGCTTCCAGCATCACGGTCGCAGCAGCCAAATTTACGGATGAAGTGAGGATAAATGAACTACAAATTAAGACGGGACGTTAAGCTCTTATGGCTCGCCTCATCAAGGTACATAACCCTTACCAGAGCCGCGCCGAGACCCAATCCGATACGTTCGCGTTACTCGATTTGCTGACGCTTCTGTCTGCTTTAGATGTCATTGTGGGTTTTCCAGTAACTATAATTCTTTTAATAGAAGTCCCTCTCCAGATTTCGACAAACTGGGCACTGCGCACGCCTAATCGAGGCCGTCGCTGGCAATATCGGCTTAACATGCGGTGAGAACCGTGTCACGTTGCGACATGCACACTCAAGAAACTAGCCACCGGCAGCCTGGAATCATAGCTGTTTTGCAGATATGTGCTTCTCCAAGGCAGCTCGCAGCAGAGCGGCCCATCCAAGATCCATGATCATCGAACATGACTCTGTGGATTCCGTTGCAGTCTCCGGTCTCCAGTCAACAAGACAAAACGAAACAATGGACGAAACCCAAGCTCCGCGACCCGGGGTACTGGCAACGGCCGCACCTGTTGAGATCTACCCATTCTGCTGGCAGCGCTGATCTTGTAACACGACGAGATACACCACTGGAAACTTGCACCAGAAGCCAGTGCTACCCAACAGACATGACACTTGTCGCCATTGCTATTTTTGTGCCATGTTCAGGGGTCATTAATTAAGCTTAATTGAGGGGCCCACCCTTTGTTCCCGAAGGGCAGCATCGCGGACCTGGATCGTGGCGTGGTGGTTGCATCTCGCTGCTATCGGGGATAGCAACGCAAAGACGTTGCGTTGGTGGTCAGCTGATTGCCACACTTGCATGGCGGACGGAGCATTCTGGCCATGCACATTGAGGTTCTATCATTTCCGCCAACACCGTCACCGTCGGTGAAGCACAGTTCGAAGAGCATCTCACCATCGATCAAAAGACAGACCGGCCCAGGCAAAATGGGGTATGTACTTGACCCGCCAATGCCGTTCACCCGTGCCATGGGCGAGCGCTAGCGCTGTCGGACTGCCACTGGAGTACCAAACTCCCTTATTTCGCCACACGGGATGAGGAGCCAGACGCTCCGAATTTCTACGATTGGCCCATCAAGGTGAAGACTTCTTGGTTTATACTAACAACCGCTGATATTCCAGTGATCCCGTTCCCCACATCGTCTCCATGTCGAACCAAGAGGAGGCGCTTCTTCGCTCGTCAAACTTTATCTCTCGGCTATTTCGTCAACTTTTTGTCCAGGCAGAGCAATCCGAGTGGGTGGCAAACTGGCACAGTGCTTGCCTAGCTTCTAAGGCCAACGCAACTTAGGGAAAGGCAGAACGAACCGTGCAGTTTGGCCCGTCCAAGGAGCTCTGTTTTGCTCTCAGCTTTGGATGGGTGCCTTACCTCACTTACCCGGAAGCTCTGGAGTTGCATGCTCCCAGTCTTCCAGCAGTCGGACAATCTCCACCCGATAAAAATGGGACACAGTTAATGTGAAAGGCTGACATGCTGCAGCAGACCATAGGACCGCATAGCTTTGTGCTACCTATCTATAATCCACACTCGTCTACGTTGGTCCAGAAAAGGGCCCCGCATTCCCGCTGTTTGGTGGCCTGCCAGGAACCCGGGATGCCCACCCCTCCAGCAGCCTTCCTATGCAATGGAAGGCTGGACAGCCTGAAAGGATACCAACCGATTGACACAACCCCTGGCCTGTCCCACGGTTACTGGGCCTCCACTCACACCACCCTTTGTACGAGCAGGTCGCATTCGGCCCTGCAAGGTTTCCGTGCATGCTCACAGCTACACCAACAGTTTGATGACCACCCTGGATGGGCAGAAGGCGAACCCGAGCGTAGCCAGTAACCATGCAAGACATATGAGTATGTAGTCATGAACCTGCTCAAAGGACCCCAGTATAAATTCTGTATCCACATTACTGACTGTCATTTAACAGCAGCATGTAGATTGCCCTCCTATATGAAGGTCACCCTGTGCTCCTCATTTCACCTTGTACCGTCAAGCGAGTACAAGAATAGCAACTGTGTATATGAGCTTTTTCACCAGACAACCACGAGGAAACCCGGGTTGTCTCCGTGACTGGGGAGCTTACGGGGAGGGACATGATGCAGGTAATATCTAGCTTCTCATCAGACTTCACTCTGAACCTTTCAACATCAGCGCAGACAAAATTCACCAGCTCCCTTTCTGACCAAAAGCAGAAGCGGAAGATGACTGACAGCAGCTCCTATCTCCATCAAGCAATACTGATATTGACCTATGCCTGGATTCCAAATTTCGACCCGGCGCGCCCTGTAACAGCGATTCCATCTTTAGCTCAAGGTAGGATCAAGGTGTTGCTCCGTATAATACCTGGACAACATCACAAACTGAGAAGGCTTTCTTTCATGCTAGAAACCCCCCATCCTGCCGCCGAATGGTCATCAAGATATCAGCCTGAGTTTTTGAAAGGAAGGCGCAGCGCAGTTATGATCTAATGAAAGGTGTTTATATAGCGTTCAAGACATCTCTTTTGATGTCCGGAGGGAGGAGATATCACGGCGGACGGGCTCCGATACTACGGCGCCAGCCATGGCGGCCCGTGTAGACTACATATAGACGGTAGCATGCCCATAGAAAGGCAAGTACCATTGCGGCGGCGGCCCCGGGACACGGAGAAGAGAGACCATGTGACGCTGTGGGGGATGATCGACCAACCTTTCTCCATCCGTCCCGCCTGCCTGCCTGTCTGCCTGCCCCCTTTTTTTTCTAGGTAGGTAGGGTTCTCCGCATCCCACCTGCTTCTGGGTGAATGACACAAGTGGGGGAGGGGGCCGTGTAAATGTTTATCCAGCGCCAGAAAAAAAATCATGGCTTGTGTCGATATTGGGCTGCTCCCAAGACAGCGTGGCTGAGGGACGTGATGGTGCCGAACTCTGTTTGCCTGTCCACCTTGCGTTTGCATCGTCACTACCAACCGCCTGCCCAGGATAAGGTTGATACGTCGAGTTTGCCAAACTTTGTCACTTCCTGTTCGACCACGAACCCAAGAGGTTTTCATCAGGGTGGAGGGCGTCCAAACATTGCGACTGGAGATCATACATCTGACAACCTACATTAGACAGCATCACGACGAGCAACACCAAGAACACAAGAGCACCTATAAATGATGGGAAAAGCTATCCTCTATTCTCTAAACAAGTACAGTATAATTCTTTTTTGACTTCATCCAAGCGCAAGACAACGTAAGCGACAAACATTCCCAACACCATGCTCTGCTTGTTCGCAATACTTAGTACTTCCTCCCAAAAACAACGCTGCACATACAAACATGATGCCAAAAAGACCATCACTAACAACTGTCTTTCCAAAATTACAGATTCCGTTTCTCCTCTGCCATCATCACTTCATATCTGTCTTCATACGAGCCAGTTTACTGCCCCTCAACCTGCTTCAACAGCCCTTCCAGGTTGATACTCTTAGGTCTCTCAATCGGCAGGCCCAACGCCCGGTCCCAGATCAGCTGCGCCAACGGCCCTAGACCTCTGCTAACGCCGAAAGTGGCCGTGTAATACAGCGTCTCGTGGAAGCCATAGTGGTGGAACAAAACACCCGAGCTGGAATCCACGTTGGGGTAGGGGTTCTTGGTCTTGCCGTGCTTCTTCAGCACCTCGGGCGCAATGCGGCTGTTCTTCTGGACAAGCTGGAAGACGGGGTCGGCGGCGATCTCGGGGCGCGCAGCAGCGTAGTCCATCAGTGCCTCAAAACGCGGGTCCGGCTTACGGAGCACGGCGTGGCCATAGCCTGGGACAACACGACCGCTGTTGAGGGTCGACCAGAGGTAATTGTGGATGTCGTCTTCGGTGTAGTTAGCGGGGATGGCATCCTTCATTTGGATGATCCAGCGCAAGACTTCTTGGGCGGCGAGGCCGTGGAGAGGACCTGCGAGACCCTGGAGACCGGCGCTGTAGCTGAGGAAGGGGTCGCTCAGGGCGCTGCCGACGAGGTGGGTGGCGTGAGCGGAGACATTGCCGCCTTCGTGGTCGCCGTGGAGGGCGAGGTACAGTCTGAGGAGGTCCTGGAAGTTCTCATTCTCCTTGCCGCCCTTGCCGAGCATGGCGGCGAAGTTGTAGGACCAATCCTGCTCAAGATCTATCTCAGCGGGAAGAGCACCGCCACCCTTGTAGGAGTTTTGGTAGATCTTGGCCGCGATGGTAGGCAACTTGGCAAGAAGGGAAATACAGTCGTCAAAGGTAGGCTCCCAGTAGTCGGCTTTGTTGAGGCCCTCCTCGTAGGCCTTGGCGAATTTGGATGTGTAGTTCAGGGCAGCGACGGCAATGGCAAATTGTGTCATTGGGTGCAAATCCTTGGGGAAGTTGTCAAGCAGCTTGGTGACAAAATCGGGGAGCTGACCTTGCTCGGCGAGCTCTCGGGAGAACTGACGGGTCTGGTTGACAGAAGGGACTTTGCCGGTGAGCAAAAGCCAGAACATGGCCTCGGGAAGCATCTCGGTGCCGGTCTTGCCCTTGGGCAGCTCCTTCTGGCAGTCCTTGATGGTGCGGCCATGGAAGCGAATGCCCTCGTTGGCATCTAGCACGGAGCCCTCCCAGACCATGGCCTTGAGGCCGCGCATACCACCAATTGTGTTCTCAACTTTGACCTCGCCGATCACCTTGGACCCATGGGCCTTGACCTTCTTGAGGAGCTCGCGCTTCGCAGGGATCACTTCCTTCAGCGTTGTCTTGAGGTCGGGTTCGGCGGTAGCGTACGTTCTTCGTGAAAATGGGGCATAGCTAACTGGTGTCGAAGCAATGGGCTGCAAAAGTGTCAGCACATGAAGATGTGGGAGATGGGACGAACAGCTGCCCTGCGTTGTTGTGCAGTTGACAGAGTTGACAGTGCAGTACAGTTCATGGTGGAGCGGTGTTGACTTACACGCAAAGCGCCCAATGCGCGGGGAGCCTTTCTGAAGTTCAACGCCATTATTTATGGTGTCCAAACCTGAGTATGGATGGTCTGAAGCTGTCTCCTAAATTTCGAGTTTCTCAGAGGCTCATAAGAGAGAAACTGACCTCCTCTGGTCCTTTATCCCAAGCCAGCCGAGGGATGTGGAGGGGTTTACGCCTGCAGGGAAGTTGCCGGGGGGGCGGGTGAGCGTGAATGCGGGGTACTTGGTGTATCCTTGTCGCTTGCTTTTGGAGCACCCTTGACTGCTGGAGCTTCCCCGGATTGTGGTGATGTAATTGGGGCCGTGGAGTGCTGTGTTACTGAGATATTCAAAGGATGCGATGGCAGCGCAAAAAAAGTCCAGAATCAAAAGTCAACAAAACAACAACAAATCATGGGACGACGGTTTGAATAAGTTCAACGTCGGCCGGTTTCCTCAACATGTCGAACAGCTTCCTATTCTGGCTCCACGCTAATCGCCCGCCGTGTGACATTCCCACGCTCAACCGAGGGAAGCCGCTCTCTATGCCCCGCATTCTGGGCGCTGCTGCCCCGGACAAACGGTGCAGGGTAATGCCGGTAGAGCAATTGGCCAATCAGAAGCCCTCTAAATCCCTCGGCAACGCTCCACAAGCGCTGATGTCGCCGTTAACCAAAACCTCCATGACGCCGAACCGTGACCCGGACAAGCTCCTGCCCATAACCAGCCATAACCGGTGCCACCGGCACGCCATTGATTCTGGATTCCACAAAGAACAACGCCGGCCGCCCGTTTTCCACCTTTACTCAGCAGTTTGGCCCATATCTCGTCAGCTAGCTCGACCCGACATCGGCAGCATCACAAAGCAAGTGGTCTCTAAGCCGCATCTTTTTAACACGGCATCTTCCTTTTGTATGTTTTAGCTGGCCTAGCTTTGGATATCCGGAGAAACTGAACACACCTTTGTTTCTTGGCTTACAACACCTCGATGCTGCGCACCATCCTCCCCCGCGTCCCCCGGCGGACCCCGACCGTACGGCTAACTTCCGCATTGTCTTCTGGAACAGCTCGGGCGAATGCCGTTCGTTCCCTGTCTACCACTGCGCCCATCAGAATGCCTTCTCTTCTACCAGCAAACCCCCCATTGACGACAACATCGGCTTTTGAATCATACCAGCTCCTGCCCGAGTCGCAGAAAGCCGGAGCTGCTGAAGATGCTCTGTTCGAGGCCCAAGTCAAGGAGGTTGAAGCCTGGTGGGCGTCCTCTCGTTTCGAGGGCATCAAGCGCGACTGGACAGCGGCCGACGTTGTCAGCAAGCGTGGCTCCCTCCAGCAAAACTATCCCAGCTCCGTCATGGCGCGCAAGCTATGGAACCTCGTCCGTGAGCGCGAGGCTGCTGGCAAGCCCATCCACACGCTGGGCGCCATCGACCCCATCCAAATGACACAGCAAGCGCCGCACCAGGAAGTCCTTTACATCTCTGGCTGGGCTTGCTCCTCGCTCCTGACAACCACTAACGAAGTCTCCCCTGACTTTGGCGACTACCCTTACAATACCGTGCCCAACCAGGTCCAGCGCCTGTTCAAGGCGCAAAGCATGCACGACCGCAAGCATTGGTTCCTGCGCTCCAAGATGAGCCCCGAGGAGCGCGCAAAGACCCCTTATACCGATTACCTCCGGCCCATCATTGCTGACGGTGACACTGGCCACGGTGGGTTGACGGCAGTCATGAAGCTGGCCAAGCTCTTTGCTGAGAACGGCGCGGCGGCGGTGCACTTTGAGGACCAAATGCACGGCGGTAAGAAGTGCGGGCACTTGGCCGGCAAAGTCCTCGTCCCAACCAGCGAGCACATCAACCGCCTCAAGGCCGCCCGCTTCCAGTGGGATGTCATGGGAACCGAGAATCTTGTGATTGCCCGTACCGACTCGGAAAGCGGCAAGCTCATTTCATCTTCTATCGATGTCCGTGACCATGAGTTCATCCTTGGTGTTGCGGACCCCTCTGTTGCATCTCTTGCGGAAACCCTGGCTTCGATGGAAGCCAAGGGCGCCTCGGGTTCTGAGATTGACGTCTTCGAGGCCCAGTGGGTCAAGTCCACCAAGCTGGTGACCTTTGACGAGGCTGCCATCGCTCACTTCGAGACGCACGGCGTTTCGCAAGACAAGATTTCCCAGTACCAGTCCGCCGTCAAGGCCGACCGGGACATGGGCGTCTCTGAGCGCCGTAAGCTAGCCTCTTCCATTACTCCTGACGCACCTGTGTACTGGGACTGGGACGTCCCCCGCACCCGCGAGGGCTTCTACCACTTCCGCAACGGGATGAATGCCGCTACCAAGCGTGCCCTGGCGTTCGGTCCTTACGCTGATCTTCTGTGGGTGGAGACTGGAGACCCGAATGTCCAAGTGGCCAAGGATTTGGGACAGGCTGTCAGATCAGTCTACCCCGGCAAGGGGTTGGTGTACAACCTCAGCCCGTCGTTTAACTGGATGGCACATGGCTTCACTCCCGAGACGCTCAAGAGCTTTATTTGGGATATTGCCAAGGAAGGCTTCGTCCTTCAGCTGGTCAGTCTGGCGGGTCTGCACAGCACAGCAACGATTAGCAATGAGCTGGCAAAGAAGTTCAAGGAGGATGGCATGGCGGCATATGTGGAGCTCGTGCAGAAGAGAGAGAAGGAATTGGGCGTTGATGTGCTTACGCACCAGAAGTGGAGTGGAGCTAGCTATGTTGATGCTGTGCTCGGACATATTCAGAGCGGCAGCTCGGGGAGCAAGAGTATGGGAGAGGGCAACACGGAGGGGCAGTTCGAGTAATGCGCTGCTCTAGGTGTGGGATGATGGACGGCTATAACTTAGGTGCAAAGAACATGTATGTATGGATGTACACGAGGCATTTGCAAGCATATTGCATAAGGAGGGCGTTTTTGGTCTAGGGTATTTTCGGCTTCAAATATCAAGCGATATCATCTCAAGCGGTAAATCTTTTGTCGCAAGATGTTAAGTGAAAGTGAAGGTTAAGGCGCTTGATTGGTGTATTCGATCATCTATCTTTGTCATTCAAAGCTTGCAGAAATTTACAAATCGTCTTTGGAGGCGTTGTTTACCGGAGCTGGGGGGGCCGGGCCCTCAGGAGTGACATAGGCCTTTGTCATACCACCATCCACCACAAAGTCATGGCCGTTTACAAAGCTGCTGTCGTCACTGGCCAAGAACAGAACCGCCTGTGCTTGCTCAATAGCCTCACCAAATCTCCCGGTAGGGAAGTGAATCTCTCTCCTGTGCCGCTTGGCCTTGTCATCGCCCAACCAATCCTGCAACAGAGGAGTGTTCAAGGGCGCAGGGCACAAGCTGTTGAACCGGTACCCCTCCCTAGCATGCACAATCGCCAGCTCCCTCGTCATCGCTAACACAGCGCCCTTGCTAGCAGTGTACGCCAACTGGGGGGTAGCTGACCCAACTAGCGCAACAACCGAAGCAGTGTTGATGATCGACCCTTTCGTCTTGTTGTGTCTCCGCAACGACAAGACAGCATGCTTGCAGCCAAACCAGACACCCTTGACGTTGATGTTCTGGGTTAAATCCCAGATGTCCTCGGGGGTGTTGACCGCGTCGTCGTCGCGGGCGTGCATGATGCCGGCATTGTTGAACATGACGTCGACGCCCCCCCAGGGGTCGAGGGACTCAACGGCGGCCTGCACGGCGGACTCCTTGGAAACGTCGCAGATGGTGGTCTCGATCCTGCCGGCGCTGGGAACGAGCTGCTTCACTTTGACCTGGGCGCGAGAGAGGGCTTCTTCCGAGATGTCGGCCATGAGGACGTTGGCGCCTTCGCGGGCGAAGAGGATGGTTGTTTCGAGGCCGATGCCACTAGAGCCGGACTTTTTAGCTTTGAGGGGTTATAACGGTGAGGGGTTGGGGTACAAGATCTTACCCGGCGGCGCCGGTGACAATGGCGTTTTTACCAGCTAGACGACCGGACATTGTTGGTAGAGCTTGAGTTAGTCAAGCTGACTGTTTTCTTCAAGTGGGTGGTATGGTGTTTGCGTTGACGTCGTTGGAGGGGTAGTAGTGGGGCACGGGAATGATAAGGTTGGAGAGGGTCGCGAGGATGTGAACTTATGTAGAGCACCTTCAAAAAGGAAATAAAGACCCCAAGCTCTGAGGGCACGCAGGAGGATGGGGTTTATTTCAGATTCTGAGGATACAAAAGAACAAATATGGTGTTTGCTGATAGCAGAGGTAACACTTACCTTACTTATCTCACCATGGACCCATCACAGATACGGCCAACAACTGCAAGATGCCCCGCGCCCCCTTGAGCATCCGAGAACGGCGCAAGCCCAACACCAGACGGGAAACCCAACCCCTTTTGGCCCCCTGAACGGGCAATTGGGATCCGGTCTATCAGTTCCACCTGATCGAGAATCCCGAGTCTGGCCGCAGGCAGTTTGAGGGCTCCAGATGCCGACCTGCCTCCTCCCATTCCGTATTGGCCTGCTGGAACAGTGGCAGGGCGCGTGACCTTCAGCCGACAACGGCCACAGTCCAATAACTCAGACACATGCCACAGATCGTGGCTCCGATAGCGGTGAACCTCTAAAGGTGCTGTTCAAAAGTGAAGGCCATCCATACCAAGTCTAATGCGTGTCCCGGTGCGGTACATTCGTCACCGCCATCCCGAGAGAAGTGAGATGGGATGTCGGAGAAGGAGGGGCTTGGCGTCATGGTGGGAGATGCGGGGTCGTTACTCGCGATGGAGCTCAAGCGATAAGAAGAGTTGTATTTTGCGAGCAATTTGTCACCGCCAAAATACAAAGAACGCCTCTCGAACTAATAACTTACTTAGAGAAGAAGGGTTTCTCGGATTCTGAAAAGATCAAGATCCTATCAAACCATCTGAGGTCTTGTCATGCATTTGAGGCTAGTCGAGAACTCAGCAGCTGCCCCGCACTTTACGCGTCTGGCACCTGCAAGACCCTGTTGCCAATGCGCTGAGTTCAGCCTGAACCTGGCTGAGACCTATGACGCAGTGACCCGCAGTTTGACCAATTACAGGGCTCTGCTTGGCTTATCGACAGCCTTCAGGGGTGTGTGACAAGGGCTTATCGGCCAAACAAGCCCGCCAATAGCTCCCATGGGAACTCCTATGACGATCCCAAAACAAGCTTCACCCATCACTTTTATTGCTTTAACGGTCGAAAAGGGAGGTCTCCGTTCATCATCGGTTCAACCCGCTGCGTATAACTGTAGGACTCCCTCTGAGGCTTCTTAGAGCGTCGGAGCCGTTCATCTCGCTAACAGCTCAATCTACAGCAATTCACAAAACCAAGGATCAAAGACCCCGCAGCTCCTCCCTTGATTCATCGCGACATCGTGCTTGTCTTCAACAATTACAACCATGGGCCGCCAGGAGAAGGAACCAGAGATCACAGTGGAACAACTCCCCGACTTACTCGCCAATGACAATGCCATCAAGCTCGCCGGTGTCGATGTTGATGGCCAGCTGCGCGGCAAGCTCGTGTCCAAGAAGAAGTTCCTGTCCATCGCGAAGAGCGGTTTCGGCTTCTGCTCTGTCATTTTCGGCTGGGACATGCACGACATGACCTATGTCCACGAACTGAAGGTCAGCAATAAGGAGAATGGGTACAGGGACATTATCGCGGTGCCAGACCTGCAGAGCTACCGGCGCATTCCGTGGGAAGACAATGTGCCATTCTTCCTGGTCAGCTTCTTCGACCCTGACACGAGGGAGCCAGTCTCTGCGTGCCCAAGAGGTCTTGTCAAGACGCAACTCGAGAAGTTCAAGACGATCAAGGTTGAGGCTATGGCGGGAGGTATGTCTAATACTTGTTGGCTGGTTCTGCCGCGAAGAGCAGGCACTGATATCTTGAGCGCACAGCCGAGTACGAGTTTTACCAGTTCAAGTCCCCGTCCAGTACCAAAACCGACAGCTTGACCTCCGGTACCGCGGCCTTTTTGCAGCAAAACCCACCACATAGCCTGCCCGCCTTGACCGAGGGCATGTTTGGATACAGCTTGACAAGACCTGTCCACAATAGCGGATACTACTATGATATTTTCAACACCTGCGAGGCATTCAAGTGCAACATTGAGGGCTGGCATACAGAAAGCGGGCCAGGAGTCTACGAAGCGGCCCTCGAGTTTGGGGAGGCTGCGCAAATGGCGGATCGCGCGAGTTTGTTCAAGTACGTGGTCAAGTCGGTTGCGACCAAGTACGACATTACCCCTTGCTTCATGGCCAAACCCAAGCAGGGACTTCCAGGAAACAGCGGGCACATGCACATATCCCTGGTGGATAAGAATGGGGACAACTTGCTATTCCGCGGCGGAAAGGATGAAAACGCTCGATACCCAGACATTGAGTCCTTGTCTGACATGGGACGGCACTTTTTGGCTGGCATCTTGGAGGGCTTGCCGGATGTTATGCCCTTGGTAGCGCCAACCATTAACAGCTACAAGCGGTTGGTGGAGAACTTCTGGGCTCCTGTCACGGTGTCATGGGGGCTTGAGCACAGAGCTGCTTCTATCAGGCTGATTGCGCCTCCTACCTGCAAGCCGGCTGCCACGAGATTCGAGATTCGCGTTCCTGGTGCAGATGCAAATCCATACTATGTCATGGCCGCAATGCTGGCTCTTGGTTGGCGTGGCATCGAGAAGAAGCTGGAGATTCCGTGTCCTCCACTCGGAAAGGGCGAGGAAGTTGGCGGAGAGACGGATATGGGTGTGAGACTGGCCAAGAATCTTAAGGAGGCCAATGACCGGTTCACTCGCACTGGAAGCATCGCGAGGGAGGTCTTTGGTGATGAGTTTGTGGATCACTTTGGTGGTACGAGAGAGCATGAGATAAGATTGTGGGATGAGGCAGTAACTGATTGGTAAGTTCTAATCCGAGCGTCGCTTCGCATCGGGTACGTAGGGAGACACACGCTGACCAACCTTTAGGGAGATGAAGCGTTATATCGAGACTGTGTGAGACAATGTTTACGGACTGGATTTGGATCTGAATACCTAGTAGGATGTGTGTCTGAGATGCCAGGATGCAATACCCATAATGATAATCACACTGCTGCTGTTGACATATGCCTATCTTGCCTGCCGTTGACTGAATGGGGAAGCGCCGGATAAATACACTCGCGGCAAGGCGGCTATCGCATTCACATATCCCGGTCTTGGTGGGTGGGTCGCGAAGACGCTCAGGGAAAATGGTCCACCCTTCAGCTCTTGGCTAACCCATCTTAGCGATAGCATCACCATGGACCTCCCAGCTGGGGCCCCAAATTTATATGGGCTCGGATGAACTGCCGTCCCCTGTTGGCAGCAAGAGGGCAAGGCGAAGCGGGGCAAACCCCTGCTGAACCAAACTTCACGCTGGTGCCGGGACGCCTATCAATTCCCGACGCCCGTGCCGTTCTTCGGTGACAATCCAACCGAGAGGTCGATGTTGGAATATTATAAATGGCAGTCGCCCCGGGTATCCAGTTGGGTTGCTAACAACTTTGTTTTGGACTTTCTGCTGTCTTGTTGCTGCCAGCGCTTGTGGAGCGTTTTCTTTTCTCTGTTTGCTTCTGGTCCTTTCCAATGGCTCTCACGACCGCTTACTCGGGGGCGCCTCCCGGGAGAATGCCCTTTGACAATGCTTTTGGGTTCACCTTTAGCCAGCCATTCCAGCACGAAAGCGATTTCACTCCGGCGAACCACCGGGTACCAAAGGTGGAGGATGAGCAGCCCATCTTTGTGGACAACAAGTCTGGTATGTTTTTCCTGCTCTTGGGCTTGTCACCTGGTGTTGACTTGCATGCGCATGTACTCTGCTGTGCGACTCGGTCTAGCCAATTGCTAACACCCTCTCTCTCTCATTACACAGGCCGCGCATTAACCTACTCCCAAATCCGCGCCGATTCCCTCTCCTTCGCCTCGGGCCTTTTGAGTCTCCCTAACCTCGACCCAAACCAAATCAAGAAGCTCCCTCCCACCTCGTCATGCCCTCAAGGCCCCGAGATCGCGCCTGTTGTGCTGATCCAACTACCAAACTGCCTCTCCTTTGCGCCTATTCTCCTAGGTACTTTTGCCTCAGGGTTGACAGCCACGCTCGTCTCCCCTGCTCTAACAGCAGATGAGATTGCCTGGATTTTGCAGAATGCCAAGCCGAGGGTTATTATTACTGCGACGGCGTGCTTGGGGGCGATGAAGGCAGCTATTGGGAAGCAAGAGGGCGACAGGAGTTTCTGGGACGCGGTGCCGGTTTTTACGGTCGATGCTGTCAACGATACTTACCCTCTGGCGTTTTCGGGGCAATCGAATGGTCAGGATTGGAGGCAGCTGCTGCAGTCCAAGGGGAAGCCGATCGTCCAGCCAAATCAGAAGTTGGCTGAGGAGCAGGCCAAGGCCCGGACGGCGGTTATCCTCTGGAGTTCAGGCACCTCGGGCAGATCAAAGGGCGTGCTCTTGTCGCATCACGCCCTCAACTTTGCCACGGCCTCCCTCTGGCACGATGCGGATTACTACCCTGCCAGCGGACCTCAGCGATGGCTGGGCTTCGCACCGTTTTACCACGTCTTTGGGCTGTGCAATGTCTTCCTGTTGGGCATTGCTGCCGGAGCGAGAGTGTTTATCATGCAAGCTTTCAAACTGCCGGATTTGCTAGAGGGGGTTAGGAAACACCAGGTTACCTACTTGCACATGTCTCCCCCCGTGGCGGTGATGCTGGCCAAGGCAGAGGTGGTAGAGGACTATGCCAAGCGGGACCCAAAAACAGGCAAGAATGGGTTTAGTTCGGTTGTGGGTGCTGTGACTGGTGGTGCGCCGCTTGGTCATGAGGTTGTTGTGCAAGTTTTCAAGAGGTGCGGGTTTAGGATCAGATTGGGGTATGGGCTGAGTGAGACTTGCAGCACTGCGCTGCAGAGGGGGTTGGGTGAGAGGGAGATGGGGGAGCAGGCGGGGGATACGGGATTGCCGCATTGGGGGGTGGAGGTTATGATTGCGAGCGGGGAGGGGTATGCGACTAAAGAAGGGGAAAAGACACCGGCGGCGGGGGTAGATGTGGAAGGGGAGGTTCTGGTCAGGGCGACGGGGCTGATGTCGGCGTATTTGCCTGTGGGGTTGTTTTCGGGTGCAGAGCCGGATATGTCGGTTACGAATGATGCTCTGACTGCGGATGGGTGGTTCAGGACTGGTGATGTGGGCGCGCTGTGCAAGGCGGGTAGGCTGAGGATTACGGATCGGTTGAAGGAGCTGATCAAGGTCAGGGCGTACCAGGTGGCGCCTGCTGAGCTGGAGGCGGTACTCTGCAGCAGCGAATCGGTTGGCGATGCTGGTGTGGTTGGTGTATACGATGACGATGAGGCTACTGAGTGGCCCAAGGCCTTTGTCGTTCCTGCCGGTGGGAAGGAGAACAAGTCACGGGCTGATTTGGAGAAGCTCGCCCTTGAGCTGAAGGAGCTGGTGGAGAAGCGCACGGCGAAATATAAGTGGCTGGTGGGCGGGATTGTGTTTATTGATCAGGTGCCCAAAAGTCCAAGTGGCAAGATCCTCAGGAGGCTGCTGAAGAGCGGGGCTGAAGGGACGAAGGGGATAGAGATCAAGCTGTATGAGAAGAAGAAGAGGACTGCGAAATTGTAGAGGTGTCTTGGGTTTTTATTGTTTAGGTACATATTGTAATTCTGATATGAAGCAAAACATGTAATCTGCGTAGCCGTTGGTGCCCTCTGCAACATGCGTACGTACCTACACAAGACCGCGTTCACGTACCGAAAATGGCAGTCCGCTTGGCCAACCGCTCTTGTTCCTCTGTATGCAATACAATCCCATCCTTTGAATCGTCCCCACAGTACCTCTCCATACTGAAAACATGATTTATGTCTTCTGTCTCGAATTCTCACAGCGTTAAATATTTCACTCACGAGTGAACTGGAGACTCATGAGAATATCAGAAACCCGGGTGAAAAGACAACCATTGTGATGATATGAGTCTAGGTATAGGTGATGAGCTGCTTCAGGAAGGCTGTCGACAATTGCCGCGTCACAGTTGTTGTTCCCGCAATTCGACTGAGGACTTCCTTGAGCATTCGGGAGTCGAATGTCAATCTCGCCATGGGAACAAGCCAAAACTCTCCGGATCTCCGAAAGCAGAACTTTGCACTATTGTCAGCCCAGTTCGACGGATGCCACTCGCCTTCCATGTCAAGAGGTCTGAGGCGGCACTCGCGAAGCGGCGGCTCGCTGCCTCTACCATCATCACGACACATCAAGGTTCTCTTGTCGCGACTCAATGTGGAAGCCTGCATATGATGATAGATGCGCCACTTGAAGAGGTTCGCCTATCCGAGCTCCCAGACAATGATAATCTTCTTTGGGCTCGGCCTCGGATTCATGGACTTTGTCGATTCATAAGGCGCCCTTGAGTCTCACATGGCGACCCCAATGGGACTCCCACGGTTGAATCAGAGCGGTCATCTAGTACTTGTGCAGACAACCAGCAAGTCATAGAATTCTCCCACTACCATGGGCTTCTTCTGTAACGTCTTCGCCAAAGCTGGCATTTGCCGCTGAAGTTGACATGGTGATATGATTGCGCCTGCCATGCGTGGAGAGAGTGGAATACCGAAGGAAAGGAGTTTTGTGAGGTCAGGGAAAGCGTCGGAAACCCTGTCCCACATCTAAACTTGGTGGCGTTACTGGCAAGGTGTACGAGGAAGCTACCAGTCTTGTATACGGCCATGGCTTGTAGGCAAGCTTTAGGGCAGAACTGAGTGGGCATGTTTGATATTGACGATACCACTCGACGGGTCAAGTCAATGTTGCAAGATCTGGTAATCGCTCTTCAAGCCCCTGGAAAACATTCCAGACGTCTTAATATGAGAGACCTTGACAAGGCTCATTGGTCTATGCTTTCTGTTCTGCTAAATTCACTTACTGGGACATGATATGACAGAATTGACAGGAGCAAGCGAAATGCTGACGATGGCTTGGAGCACAATTGTTGTCCACCGGTTCACGATGTGAGTAGCAGCGGGAACCATCACACACAGTTTCATTCACGAACCTTACCATGTGAGTATCACGGGAACAACAAGAAGAGCAAGGCTAGCTGTGGGGGGACCACATATACTTTTATTCACTAAACCTACCTAACGTTACCTGTTTCATAAATTCGGCCCCTCTGTCCGCCCCTACAGGCTTTCTCCAACAGGATGTCAGCAGTTGTTTTCCCATATCCCAGCGCAACGATCGATACCTAGCCAAGCCACCCCAAATTCATCTCACTGCTTTGACCAGAATCAACAGCCTCTCGAGGCCAGCAGCAATGATATGTGAAGTGCATTGCCCCTCTCTATAGCCGGGTGGTGAAAAGTTCGAGGACCTGAAGGAGTACCAGGGTTCAAAAGACTTGGATGGTCTCGAGGAGTATGAGGACCCGTCAGTTCCTCTTGCCATCGAAGATATTGACAATAACGATGATCTGATTCTGATTCTTCATGTCGGCTCTGGCTCTAATCTTTGCGGCCACAGAGTTGACACGTATCATTGGTGTTTTCAGTCATGGTGTTCGGTACTTGGATCGAGTCCAAGCCGGCAGACGACCCATCGATCTTCAAAGTTATCCTCAACATCATACACAGCAAGTTCAACAAAGTGCCAAAGGTCATATCGTCCGGTGAAGAACTTAACGACCTACTTGTGCTCTGCGATAAATACGGCATGACGGCTTTGGCCAAGCCTTGGGCCGGTGAGTGGCTAGCACTGGCTCACTCTCAGCGTGAGGAGTTGGGGCTTTCGTGGCCGTCGAGGATAAGGAGGCGGTAAGCCCCGGTTGTTCGAGCCTTGGTATGCTTTTCGAAGTGCTGAATCCATTCTAGACCTCTCTTGTTGGTAGTCCACCCATTTTCAGATGTCGCAATAACCCAATCTTTGGGAAAAGAACTGTTCTCGTACCAAGAGGAGAGGTGATATTTCCCCTTGACAATGGTGAATGGTGGGGTCGCCCAGCCAGTCGCATTGGTGCCCAAAACCACAGTTACTCATTCCCGATTACCAGGCTGCTTTGATTTGGCCCTGCCATGTCGTTCGGAACTTGTAACAACCATTGCAATTGAGATACTGCCCATCATAAACCCCGTCTCATCAAAGTTGTAGATATCCACCTCCAGAATACCATACTTCGCAAATGTGTTCCGTACAAGTGTAAACCAGCCGCCAATAACCTCTGGATCTTTGCATAGGTACCTTTGGTAGTCGTATTTCCGATTAAAGCGCGTAGTCAGTTCTGGTTGCCGTTTAACATAGTTGTGCGCCCAGAGCGCGCCGGCGCGTCCCGCATCGCGTTCAGCAAGCAATCGGTTGACCATATCTTCCACACCAAAAAAGGGAGGAGGAAATCCTTTCGAATATAGGTCGGTAATATATTGAATAATAACAGACTCTTCTAGAGTAGCCAGTTTCCGCGAGTTGGCGGAAATATCGCGTCGTGGTGGCTGACCCTGTTTGCGGCGACCCAGCTTCCGATGATCGACAGAATAGATCTTTGCTGCAGCTCTGAGGCTTAGTTTCGTGTCATTGTGCATCGCTTTGAGGGCCAAGATTATGCTATTTTCATCGTTTTTTTTGAGGCATGTTCGGTTGTAAAGAAGAAGGATGAAGAAGGGAGATGTTGCGTTTGGATCAATTGCGTGGCGCTTTCGCTTATAAACCACGTTATCTTGATACGCCTTGAATATCAGCGTACCTTCAAATAATATCAATACGCCTTCACATAGTATCGACACACGTTTAAATGATATCAACACACAAGGTCAATTTCATGATGACGCATGTAAGGTAAGGTGGCCTTCGGTTGTGCCAACTTTTAACTACTTAGCTACCTTAGACTACTGCCTCGAATGTCTCCC
Source organism: Triangularia setosa (assembly GCA_033296915.1). Classification (NCBI taxonomy): domain Eukaryota; kingdom Fungi; phylum Ascomycota; class Sordariomycetes; order Sordariales; family Podosporaceae; genus Triangularia; species Triangularia setosa. Next base: position 63,012 of record MU866174.1, on the reverse strand, counting down.
GCTTCTTCCGCATGAGAGCCCTATGCTCCTGCTTGATGAGAACTCCAGGCTCCCATCTTTTGTTGGAGATAATGGTAATGCCAGTCACATGGGCCTCAAAGCGCTCTTTGGGGAAGCATATCAGATGCCCTTGGAGGATCTGCATTGGCTGGAGAAGGTCCAACACCGCTTCATAGAACCCCCTGCAGCTATGCTGAATGGTCTGAGGGTTGATAGGGAAATATGGGATGTTTGCGGAAGCCGTAAAAGATCTGTGGAGGCCGCCCAAGATGTAATCATCACAGATATGCTTTGGGGCATAGGAAGTATCTTTCACCACACAGACACTCCCAACCATGCGGCGCTTGTAATCGTTGTTGATGCAGTCAGCAAACTCGGCAAGTATAGACTGCCGCACCTCGGCGATATAGTCCAACAGATCAGCGGGTCCCAGATGATAAATTTCTGCAAGCTTGGTGCCGCTATAGACCAGCTGTGTCGTACCACAGTTGTCTAGGCTGGAGTGGAGGACAACATTCCGGAGAGCTTTGGCGAAGCCCTTCTCGTCTCCAAGCGCCCAGCTACAATAGAGAACCACAAGAACTTCAATGTTGGGTGTCACAATATTGTAGGCGTTGACGGTCTTTTTCATGGATGCTGTGAACGGGCTGAAGAGGTGCATCATGTCGTACTTGTCAGCAAGAACAAGGAGCTCATAGATTGTAATCGTGTCCCAGGGCCTTGAGATGACCTTATAATTGGCATGTGCCAGGCCCATTAGGATAGTGAAAGGGCTGGGCTCGTCATCAGGAAGTGAGACTGTCCACGGTTCGGCAGGCGAGGCGAGAGCTTTTACAGTTGATTCAAGCCAGGGGCCGAAAAGCAGAGCTTTGAAAACGGGTGAGGCCCGGCGAAGAGTAGTCGAGTCGACCTTGAATTCGACAATGTTGTTCGGTTCTTTCAGGCTGCCGGCACCTCCAACGCGGAGAATCAAGTCGCCGTCATTGTCAATCGAGGCAGGCGACCCCGCTGCGGAGAAGTTTTTGTTTGAAGACTTTCCCATTGTTATCTTCATAAATGTCAGCGCCTGATGGCTGTTAATATGTTGCCAACCCTTAAATACGTACGATGAAGCGACCGATAACCGCGAGCGTGGTCAAAATCGCGAGGATGCTGGAGGTGGTGGGGCAACTTGCGGTCGGCCGCCAGGTGGGTTGCAGGGTTGAAATGATGGCAGGGAAGGAGAAAAGAGAGGCCCACTATAAATAAAGTACAGAGCGAAATATCGTTGCTGTGCACTCAAGGATTGCCAGTCTCTCTTTTCAAGAGCAGCGTGTTTGGGACCCCCCCAAAGACCTGGAAAAGTATGGCCAGGGTTGGGGCTATTGGGGAGATTTAGGTGGGGCAGGGCCCCAAACACAATGCTCCTTTTCATTTGCGCTCCTCACGACGGGGAAGAGGAAAGAAAAGTGCCAGCTCCTAAGAACCGAAAGGCGCTGCTTTTAGACGCCTATTGAAATTTTAAATCTTGCCCAAAAATCAGAAAGCCTTCCCATTTCACCGCCATCCCTCTAGCGATACCACCAACCCATCTGCTTTCTTCCTTCTCACCCGGCAGCTTTTATTCACCAGCATATTCGCCTCGAAAATCAATAGCACCGACTTGGTCACGGAGACCATCCGCTTGGGTCTTCTCTACTATCTAATCCACCACCAACACTTCTCATCTTTAAACCACATCGTCGACTGGTCCGAAAACGCGGCAAAACTTACCATCAACACCCTTAGGTCAATTATTAACACCTTCAGCTCAACCGAACACACCCCTCACTTGGAAACTGGAACTTCCACAATGTTAGGCTCAACGGCCGAGAACGTCGTTCAAGATGCCAACATCACCAGGGTGGGCAATAAGATGAACCAGGGCTTGTCTTGAACGCAAGACAAGCCGGCGTTGATTTTCTTCAAGCTGAGCCAAGCCCTCCTATTGGCTTCTCCTGAGGGCTTGCAAGCCCTAGAGTATTTTTTGGCCTCACAAATCTGGTGATGCCTGGGCCATGTTATTGAGGGATCCCTGGTGCCCGGCCAGGGGGGGTGTGACAAGGGCTGGTGTTCAGGGCTTGGAACAACATAGGTTCAATTCATTTTAATAATCTTCAGTGGCTTCAAGATCCTTGATGAGGAATCTTTTCGTCCCACTGCTCTGCTCTTCTGCTCATGTATTTATCACTCTCAAAGTGGTTCGTGCTTGTGATAACCTTAGGCATCTTCCAAGTCCGGCGCTTCTCTCTGATTACACACGAGTCAATAATGCCTCCGCTGCTGCCACCGGTAACCCGCCGCTCGTTTCACTTTCCAACAACTGGCTCAGAGCTTTCAGCTCACTGTGTTGTTGGTTGTGCTCCAGGCCAGGGTGGTTGACGTGTGACAGGGGGCCTTATCGGAAGGATACGTCGCTAGCCGGCACTTCGTTTGAACCACCATTTCCACGCCCTCTGTTTGCTATACGAATTCTTCATCGTTCCATTGACGCCGCGCCAGTGCCTCTCCCACGATGTCTTCTGTGGCCAGGTCTTCGATGACAGGCTCATCTTCCGAACCTGGCACTATTCAAATCACTGCCGCCATTGCCGAGACGGACTCCCTCAGCCTCGCTGGCCTCTTCGCCAACAAATTGAAGCTCAAGAATCCATCTCTCTCCAAGATCTCAGCGCCTGTATGACTACTTGGCCCCATATTCTATGGGATGGAAAGGTCTTCGTTTAACAGTGTTTTCTTGCCAAGTGGTATCCTCGAACCTCATGGATTTCTGGCCACGGCTCGTGGCTCCTTGAGCTTAACCTTGATGAGCGCACCGTGGTTGGGTCTTGCTGGGTGTGTTCGCTTTGCCCACGCAATACCATATACAATACAAAGGCAACATCAGGGCCCTCTCGCCACCTCACTAAGGAACACGGGCTCCATGGCAACAACGATGAAGCCAAAGATGAATCTGCCGGCAAGAAAAGAAAGTGTGCTTCGGTTATGGACCTTCAGCGCCAAGAAGCTCGAGCGATGGCATACAGGGTCCCTATTGCTCGCTCAGTTGAGGTGGTGTTCAAAGAGCAAATGGTGAAGTGGATCATCAGCGCCAATGTCCCTTTCCGCTGTGTTGAAAATGAGGCCTTTCAAAGTCTTCTCCTTCTTCTCAACCCTGATACAACCAAGGCCCTGCTTCCCACCTCTCACCATACCATCAAGTCCTGAGTTGAATCAAGGTATCAAGTCGCTCTGTCAAGACTTAAGGATGCCATAGCTACAGCAATGACCAAGATCCATATTAGCTTCGATGTCTGGACCTCTCCCAATGCGCTGTCGCTTATGGCCTTCGCCGGGCATTGCTTCCGGGTCATAATATCGTCAAGGTTGAGGGCATGGCACTACAAAATCGCGGCTATTGCTTTGGCCACATCCTTAACGTCGTTACCAAGGCATTCCTCTCTGGCAATGATACCAAGGTCATGGACAGCCTTGACGGCGCCGCTCAGGTGATCCTGATGAGCCTCCCAGAGGCCCAGCCATTACTCACTCGATGGCACAAAATGGATCCTTATGGCAAGCTCCACAACATCGTTTGGTATGTTTACTGAAGCAATGCGAGGATCGAGAAATTCGGGGATATCTGCCACGGCCGGGTTTCTCTGAAAGAATTGCTCCCGATGGGTATACGCCTCGATGATGATGAGGCTAAGCCTTTCGATCGCTTGGTTGCTAACAATACAACCGGGTGGAATTCCTCATACAAGATGATCGAGCGGGCATTGAAATTGAGGACCGAGATCGATCATTACTGCTTGAAGGCCATGGCTGAAGAGGATCCGAAGAAGAGTTTGCCTGCCGAGGATCAATTGCTTTCCATCAGATTGGGAAACTCTCAAAGCTATGATGTCGATCCTCAAGCCCATTCACAGGACTACTAAAGCATTCAAAGGCAAGTAGGCTAGATTTTCTGAGGTTGCTCCTACAGCTACTTGGCTGATGAGGGTGTTGATGGAAAAGAAGGTTGAGTTCGATGCGCGCCTCGAATTTGCACCTTTTCGATGGCCCCGATGTGCCTGCTCGCGAATATGAGGATGGTATTCAGGGAGGGTCTTCAATCTACGTTGGCTCTTCAGCTCCACCACTATTTCGTCGTCAATCAATATCGTCAGCTTCCTCTTACGATGAGCCGATCCTCAGGCGTTCACAGCGCGTGAATGTATTCCCATCATAGAGATTTGAAGATTTCGTTATTGATATAGCCGGGCACCAGGACCGTAATCTCCTCCCGCCTGATGCCGGCCTTCTTCTTACACCTGAGGATAAATTGATAGGCTTCAACGCCAATGACGACAACAACGGTGATAATGAGGATTACCGTGGGAGTGACGATGATAATGAGCCCCCTCTGCCAGGCCCCACGACCTTTGAGTTCTCTCACGATGACAACAGATTCATCCAGCGTTGCCCTGACTTGGCGGTCCACAAATTGGCGAAGTACGTCAAGATCATGGATGACACACCCATGCATTGGTCAGCCTTCATTCTTCACCCTGGCTACCGTATGGGATGGATCAACACCTACTTGGACCCCCGACACGCAGAGAAGATATTCGATGCCTTCAGGAGACAGCGAAAAGACGAATATCAGCCCATCAAACAGTCTTCGGCTTCATCCCAGGTATCGGCCTCATCACAGGCATCGACGCCTCGTTCATCAGGGAGGCGGAAAAACCCTGCCCTCGGCCACAGCTTCTATAAACCCGCTCCATCAACGCAGGACCTTGATGATATCGCCGTATATTTGGGGGCACATGTTAAGCCGGTTAGGGATCCAATTGCGTGGTGGATTGCTAGGGAGAAGGATTTCCCTGGGCTTTCTTGTATGGCATTGGGCCTACTGACGATTCCTCAGATGTCCTCAGAGAGTGAGCGCCTATTCAGTAGAGCCAAGCTTACGTACAGCCTGTAGCGCTGCAAATTAAATGAGGCGTCAATCAATATGATGGAGTGTTTGAAGCAGTGGGATTTGGAAGAATACGATGACTAAGGGAGGGCTGGTAGCCGTCAACACATCATGAGGTAGTTGAATATAGCTTCATTTTGCTCTCCACCATTGCCAAGCCGGGGCGAAAAACAACTTTCGGGCTGGCCTACAAGCCAACAAGATGAGCCAAGCCGGAATAGCTTCAAGACAAGCCAGCGCCTGAAAAACGCAAGCTGAGCCAAGCTAAGGCGCGTCTTGTCTTGGCTCATCTTATTACCCACCCCACCATACGTGATGATCCAAGATGAGATAGTTGGGAGATATTACAGTGTTCAGGGTCGACTCCGTACATGAGCTCGTTGTTATCGTTGAGGTGAGCGTTGAACACGAAAGTTTTGAACATTGGAGCGAACCAAACCTCATCGCCAAGCTCCCAGGCGACAAACGCAGCCAGCGCTTTCTCATCGTTTTGAGCTCAAGACTCTGAACATGTTTATTCCATGATGGTGCCCATGGCTTCAGAATTCGTATCATGTCATATTTGTCGCAAAGCACCAGTATCCTCCAGAGCAAAATAATCGTCATCATGTCCGGTCGGGGAACCAGATCATATCTGTTGTGAACAATACCAAACACCGCCGTCAGCGGGTCCGCATTGTCCTTGGGAAGTTCTACAACCCACTCCGCGCCATCTTTGGGTCTTGACTCTACCCTATTTCCAAGTCGGTCAGTAATTTTGACAAGCTGGGTCCGGATTTGGTCTCCGCAGTAACGCGAATACAACAGACAAAGTCAATAACAGGGAAGATTTTGCATACCATGGTCCAAAGAGCATCGTCTTCCACACGGGGGATGCGCGTCGAAGTGCTGATGCGTCAACTTTGAACAGCAGGAGGTCATGTTGCCTCAATACTATAATGTTATGAGAAACCCACTGTGCAAGCCGTCGGTTCAATCCTTCACGATGCTCTGTGATTTTCGTGATGTGCGTGATGTTCCATATCAATTTATTAACGCCCGGTGGCTAAGCCGAAAGGGAAACCGTTACCGATTGAAGCATACATTCCCCAAGATATGTCCTGATCGATGTTTCAAGTGTAGGTAGGGTAATGCAATGGCCGAGTGGCCCGAAAAAGTGGGGCTCTGGGGCACGAGTGAGGGGCGTTTCCTGACCGCATCTCGTAGCAGCACGTCTTGCATCTAGCCAATTCATGAGTGAAACAGCCTGTTTATCTCTTGATAATAATTATGGCTCGCGACAGAAAAAGAGAGGTAGACGAAGGCATGGATTCTGAATCAGCATCCTTATCTACTGACACTCCCGATCCTGTTGTGTTGGACATTGATGGCGATCTCGTTCTGCTTGTTGGTCCCCATGCACAACTGTTTATTGTGTGTCTACCATACGTAGTGACAAGAATGAAGACAATCGCAGAAACCAGGTCCAAGTAACCCGTAACTAGGTACCCTATCTCCAGTCCCCTCACAAAGATTTCCATCCGATATTCTCACGCTGCTTTGCCATCCGTCCCTTGTAGTCATCCGATTGCAATATATTCTCGATCTTGGACAGCGCCTCTGCTCTCTTCTTGAGAATAAAGCTGTCAAACCGTTTTGCCGGATTGCAATCGGCGTGCAGTGTACTTGAAGCTGACATGTACGAGTTGCAATTGATAATAACATTAGCGTGTGGTTTCAGAGACTCAAAGGCAGCTGAGCACGCGTTTTGTAGACTTTCAACACTTATCTCAATCTTGGTGGCCTCTCTTGGGTGTATAGTGGTCTTGAGGGTCATTGACGTGTTCCTAATGATACCTCCGAGAAGAAGGTCATTGCAAGCAGGATCTTTGAGAACGCAGGCGTGTTGGCCATTGTTCGCCTGCGCCGTTCCGGAAAGACGAAGGTCTATCTCGGCGTTCAAGAAGCCCAGAAGACTTTCCACGAGGAATAAGCGAATACTAGCAATATCTTCTAGATTACGAGCGAGATGGGAATTAGTTTCGAGATACCTAGTATTGAAGAGGGTGAAAGAGAAGAGGTAGTCTTGCCTGGCATGCGGTCTGGACCAAAATGAGTGAGAGTGGCGAAATCCCAGATCATGAAGCCAGACGAGAGGCACGTGAGACGACCTTGAGCAGTGACACACGACTTGAAAACAAGGTCTTTGAATCTAGACGCGAACCAAGCCTCGTCGCCCAACTCCCAAGCAATAAAAATAGCCTTTTCGTAGTTTGTATTCAAACCACGGACATGCTTGCTCCAAGATAAAGCCCACGGCTTGAGGATGCGCGTCATGTCATATTTGTCGCAAACGACCAATATTTTCCACATCAAAGTGGGGGTGATTGTGTCGGATGGAACCGAGTCGTAGACGTTGTGAATGATGCCCAAGACGACGGTGAGCGCGTCGGTGTCGTCAGCAGGAAGTCGAACAAGCCACTTGGAACCGTCTTTGGGTTTTGATTCCGACCATGGTCCAAACAGCATAGCCTTCCACACCGGAGATGCACGTCGAAGTGCCGATGCATCAACTTTGAATACTGCTTTATTATGAAAAGTCCTGCCCCCAGCGACAAGGATGAGGTCGCCATCATCGTCGAGAACAAGCGGATTTTGGCCGTGATCAGTCGGTGGGCTTTTGCAAGCTTTCAACTCTTCATCTGCGCCCATATTGACGGCTTTTGGTTGATGAGTTGTTGGGTTGCTTTCGAATTCGGAGTAAGATGTTGGAAAGTGCAGAACACAACAGTTTTTGTGGTTCTCTGATGGCCGGCGCGAACGCAATTGACTCCACTTTTGATAGTAGCCAAGTGGTACCAAAGCTACCGAGTCAAACCCCTAACCTTCTGAGTCCAGCAATCGGCTCTGCCCACAGGCAAGTTCAACTGGGAGACAGCTGAGCCCTTGATATTACCCAGGCACCTTACGCTGCACTACTGACTGTCAGCTGGTAAGCAGACTCCGAGACACTTGGAAGTTGGCATCCAAACCGAGCTGTTCTATTCACTTGGTGGACTTGATACCTGTGACAAGGGCTGGAGTTCAGGGCTTGGAACAACATAGGTCCAATTCATTCCAATAATCTTCAGTGGCCTCAAGATCCTTCTTGAGAAATCTTTTCGTCCCACTGCTCTGCCCTTCTGCTCATGTATTTATCTCTCTCAAACTGGTCCGTGCTTGTGATGACCTTAGGTATCTGCCAAGTCCAGTACATCGCTCTGCTGCTGCCGCCTGTAGCCTGTTGCTTGTTTCACCTTCTAACAACTGGCTTGGAACTCGCAGTTCACTGTGTTGTTGCTTGTGATCCAGGCTGTAGGTGGTTGACGTGTGACAATACCTACAAGACGTTTCCGCCGAACAAGGAAAGAATAAATGGCTTCAGGATAGACCTGAGCCAGCCGCTTGAGTTGTTCACGACACTCGTCATCGCCTCCCATTGAGAATGGCTCGTAAATACAAGCTGATGGCTAGAAGCTATAGACAGAGTGACATCCTGCACCTGTAACTGCAATCCTGTAATATTTCAACACGTCATGGTGTCTTTTACGCTCCCTAACAGGATCAATTCCAGTATGTTTGACATCCTGACCATCACTTCCCTCATCCTATCCACCGTCATGACAGCGGGGGACTAAAATGCCCAGCAGCTGTTACCTTCTCATTTGCCTTACTTGTTGAGCAAGCACTGATTTTCCTCCATAGTAGATAGCGGAGGATGAGTTTGGTTTCTTGATCCGTGCCTGATGAGACTGGGTATGATGATCATCTCATCCAACATATAGCAGGGCACGATTTCTTGATGCGAAGCTAGCCGAGTTTGTTCAAGTGGTTAATGAGAGATGCTATGTATCCAGCCTAGAAGTTGTGTGTTGAATGAGTCAGGGAGACCCACTGTTAATGAAATTAATATCTTGGCAGTGGGATGTAGGTCACTAGGTTTGAAGGCGGCCAGCCACCCGCACTTTGCTCCCTAAGACAAGCAACCAATTGACCAAGTTTGAACCCCATACCGTTATTTGACCATTTGTAAGAGCTATCGGATGGAAACGTGAATTTTTTAGTATCAAACGAGTTTTCGGTCAAGCACACGCAATGTAAGTAGGGCGTAAACAGCACTCGGGAGTTTGGCGCCCTTTGGTCGACAGTTTTGGCTATTGCCGGGTAGCGTCGGACAACAACCGTGGACTGAACGCACAATGAAGTTATAAGAGGTTCCGTACATCGGGGCACCTCTCAACGAATCTCTATCTTCATCGAGGCTAGCTAAACTTTGAATTGCTTTCTCCCGCCCACCATGTCAGTGATCTCAACTGCCACGACAGCCTCCAAAGCAACCCTCTTCAAATCCCTCCACCGCACCCCCAACCAGCCTCTCCTCCTTGCCAACGCTTACGATGCCACCTCTGCCCGCATCATTGGATCGCTCCCCGGATGCAAAGCTCTAGCTACAGCCTCCTACGCACTGGCACTATCCATAGGCAAAACTGACGAAACACTCACTCTACAGGACAACCTCTCCCTCTGCCGTCCCATTGCAGCCGTAGCTCACCAGTTCAACCTACCGTTGACAGTCGACATCCAAGATGGCTACGCCAGCTCAGGCCACCTTGGCAAGCTGGGATCCGTGATTGAGAAAGTGATACTCGAGCTTGGAGCTGTGGGCGTAAACTTGGAGGACTCATGGCACGAGAGTACCACGGGGGAGATGATACCCGAGGATGAAGCAATCGAGAGAATCAACACTGTGATCCAGACTGCAAAGGACCTTGGGGTGCAAGATTTCGTGGTGAATGCGCGGTCGGATACGTTCTTGATGGGTGGAACGCTAGAGGAGTCAATTAGACGAGGGAAGAGGTACTTGGAGGAGGCAGGGGCGGAGACGGTGTTTATCTTCTGGCCGAGAAATAGGGAGATGGAAAAGGCGGATGTCCAGAAGGTCATTGATGAATTAGGAGGCAGGGTGAATGTTAGCTGTCGGTTGGGAGGGGACATGACGACGGGAGAGCTAGGGATGATGGGAGCAGCAAGGGTGAGCGTGGGGCCGCAGGTGTTTCTAGTTGCGGCGGAAGCAATTAAGAAGGCGGCGGGGGTAGTGTTTGGGAGTTGAGCGAGGTACCTGTCAACGTTGAAGATCAAGCTTGCTTTGGGAGTGTGACAGCACGAGGAAGGGCACAGCCAAGCCAGAGAACGGGCCTTGTCATGTTTGAACTGATATTCAGATGCTTTCATCTCCGACCACTCCTTCCTTTTTCAGATTCATCTAGGCCCTCCAATTCGCTGAATACCATCCGAACGTCAGACCTCCCAAGGTCTTCTCCGTCAAAGCCGACGAATCTGGGTTGTTGCTTTGCATAAAACGGGAAGGTGCCGAGTTTTTTTTTTTTGATGAATCCAAGCATCTCTTACCCCGCCCTACACTGCTACTATTGCACTGCACATCACTAATTGGATTGGCTCATGGGCACTTCCATCCGGCAAATGGGGTTTGGCCCGGCGGGGGGGGGGGGGGGGGGGCGGGGGGGGGCGC